>PVJA010037746.1:6557-20280 GCA_004027025.1 Myocastor coypus | reverse complement strand
AAAAAAAAAAAAAAAAAAAAAAATGAATGTTTTGTTATACAGATCTTGCTTCAACTTGCCCTTAACCACCCAGCAGGAAAAAAAAAAAGCTTAATTATAGTGCATGAAACAGAGCTAGATTGGTGAGACGAGCTTTAGGAGGCTTAGATTCAATAGCCTCCAATATCACAAGCTTCACTGGTGGCCCACTGCAATTGCAGAACATTTGACTGTATATGTACTTGCTTCCTCTTAGTGCAAAGAGAAGTATATTCCGTTCCTTTTTTTTTTTTTTTTTTTCCTAAGCAACATCAATAGGGAGGTGGGTCATGCCCACACACTGTACTCTGTTAAACGATTGTGAGGACAATATGCAATATGTCAACTTTCAAAGAAAAGAAAGGGAAAAAGAAAAAAAAATAATAATGTTAGCCGGGCGTGGTGGCACACGCCTGTAATCCCAGCACTCGGGAGGCTGAGGCAGGAGGATTGGTGCGAGATCAAGACCAGTCTGGGCTACAAAAGTGAGCTCAAGGCCAGCCTGAACTGCATAGCGAGACCCTGTCTCAAAAAGACAAAAAAATAAATAAATAAATAAAAATAAAAATAAATAATAATAATGTTGATTTAGAAGGGTTAATGTTTAATTGTTTGATCAAGCTTATATACCTATATGTATTAATCTAAACTGATCTGATGATGAAAATATGTAATATAACTCGTGTTAAATTTATTTATTTATTTATTTTTTTATTTTTTTTTTTTTTGCGGGACCGGGGTTCAAACTCACGATCTTGCACTTGCCACTCAGGCACTTGTGCCTCGGAGCTATCTCCCCAGCCCCTCGTGTTAAATTTAAACAATAAAAAAAAGGAAAAAAAAAAAAGAAAGAAAAGATCACTGCCACTTGTTGGGAGGTCAACAATAAAACAAAGAGCAAAGTAGGAGGCTTTGGAGCACTGACACGGAGATTTTCCAAAATGTCCTTTCGTGCTGATGCAACAGTAACTGCTAATAACCCGGATGGAAAAACCCTCGCGTGTGCATTAAACTTCAATAACACCAAAGTGTCAATAACGCGATGAGCAACTGGAACGCTGGCCTGCAATAGGTCTGAAGAAGGAGGCAGAGAACAGAGCACAGGGCGACTCTGTAGGTCACCAAAAGGAGTGTGCCTTGCCACTTAATATGATTAGGAACCACTGGTCGAATTTTCAAAAATTATATACATATATATGATACAGGGTCTCACTGCGCAGTTCGGACTGGTAGTGACCCTCCCGTCACTGCCTCCCAAGAACTGGGATTATAGGTGTGTGCCACCACACCTGGTTTCAGGGCAACTGGGAGCTCTTAGTGTTTCCAGGCAGCCATATTATTCTGTAATAGGGATGGAACTTGGGTCCTTGCTCTTGCTAGGCAGGAGCTGAGACTGTTGAGCTATCCCCCCAGACTCCAATGCTGGATTTAAATAGAGGAATGCTATGCTTACATTTAATTTTGAGATATCGCTTTCTGCTTTGTGAAAAGTGATGTGATAAACAAGAATGAGACAAGGAAATAAGCTAATGAGCTACATTCCAAACCCACAAAAATATTGATCTGACCTGAGATGGGAAAGTGAAGATG
The DNA here is from genome assembly GCA_004027025.1 of Myocastor coypus. Taxonomy (NCBI): domain Eukaryota; kingdom Metazoa; phylum Chordata; class Mammalia; order Rodentia; family Myocastoridae; genus Myocastor; species Myocastor coypus. Next base: position 18,672 of record PVJA010037746.1, on the reverse strand, counting down.
GAGAGAGACTAGGGATACAATTAGCCACATTGACTTCGGGATGAGTAAAATAGAGGAAAAAACACACATTATTATTTACATCCAGGAAATTTTGATGCCCTTTGCAAAGATGGCAGAGAGAAAGAAAACTTTGGAAAGGAAATTGAGGCCAACAAATCAGGAGTTTCTGCTTTTTGACGAGCTATACTGAGAGACAGCAAAGCCCCTAATCTGGGTAATAGAAAAAAAGTCTGAAATGTGTGTAGAGTTCAGCAATGAGACACATCCAAATACATACTGGCTTCATGTAGTTGTCGTTCAGTTAACTTCTAGGAGAAAGCTTCGTTCTAATGAAAGAAAGAAGATCTGAGACCGAAGAGTTAAGTGGTCTGGATATTCACATGTCTAATGGGTGAGGGTAACCAGGCAAAGAAATCAAGAAGACACAGACATTAGGGAAAGTCAGCAAAGTGGTAGAACAGGAACCAAGAGAGAGCACAATAGAATAATCGACAATGTAGGGTATATTGCAAAATCACTAGACAAGTCCAAAGATTGCCAATATATAAAAAGATAAATATTTGAGGAGATAGAAACATTAATTATCCCAATTTGATAACTACACATGTGTAGAAAATTATCACACAGTCCCCACCAATCATGTACAATTAAGAGTTAACACAAATGAGAATCACATTTAATCTTTAAGAGAAAAGAGAAACACTGAAAACAACATGTAGCTTAGTCCTTATACTCTTAGATATATGTGATCTCAACAGAGGAATTCTCATTTTAATTAACTTGACGTGTCTTAATTATTACCTGCTCCACATCTACACCCCAAGTTAAAATGTACATGACAGATGACAGATACCATGCAATATAAGTTATAAATATATATATATATATATATATACATGTATGAACCAACAGAAATCTTGGTAGAATTCTTACAAAATCATAATATTATTGATCATTTATTTAGCACTACTTCCTTTTTTATCAAACTAAATTTGCATTTTAAATTTTCATTTACACTACTTCTTCCTTATCAGAAAGAAAAAAAAGGGCCTGCCTCACTGGCCCCGCCCCAGGGTGTGCTGAGAGGGCAGCTGAGACCCGGAGTGATGGTGCACACCCATAAGCCTAGCTCTTGGGAGGCTGTAAACAGGCAGATCACTATGAGTCTGATCTAGTAGTGAGACCCTGAACACCCTGTAGACCCTTCCCTAAAATACAATAAATAAATAAAGTAATAGAGGAACTATAGAAACAAACAATTCTGGGGTTGCTGAGTTATTATTTTAATTATAAAACTATAGTAAGCTCTAAGTCTCTGTTAACACTGCTTCAGTTTTCTAGGCTCTCATAACAAAAATATCAGAGATGCAGTGCCTAGCTTGGGGTCCACCCTCATGTCCCATTGTAACTTAACAGCTCTAATGTTCCATCTCCAACAGGTCCTGTGCTGAGATACTATGTGTGGGCTAGAACTCATGAGGGTACAGGTTAACTCATAAGAGTTGTTATGAACGCTATTAAGGTGATTACTGTGTTAGTCTTTTATCTTCATAGGTTCGCTGAAAGAAAGCCATTTTAACTCCCTTTAACAAAAATTCTGAGAATGTATCATGATCCAGTTTCTTAAACAAGAATCTGAGAAACTGGAGTAATTTCTGTGAGATTAGGTTTCCTCTGGAATACTTGTACCACAATAAACTGCACTGGACCACGCTTCTGTGTGGTCGCTCAACCTGCGGGTGCGGTCATGCAACTTACAGGAAGCCAGCACGCTTCCGTTGGCAGGCAGAGCACCCATGCCCAAACTGATGCTGTAAATTGTCAGTCCAGCTACCCCACTTCTGTCCTTCTACAAGACTTATGTCCCCCTTGGCTGGGCGTGGTGGCTGACGCCTGTAATCCCAGCACTCGGGAGGCTGAGGCAGGAGGATCGGTGCGAGTTCGAGACCAGCCTGGGCTACAAAAGTGAGCTCAGGACCAGCCTCAACTGCATAGCGAGACCCTGTCTCAAAAAGACAAAAAAAAAAAAAAAGACTTATGTCCCTCTGCTCAAAGAGATTCAAAGCTTCATCCTTGGGGACTAATGTACATTTTAATCAGAGTTTGGGCTTTAATACTTGGGAAATTTTGAAAAACTACCATTTTTTAAAAGGCCAAAAGAGCATCATCACTAAAGACAGTATGTGAGACTAAATCCTACAAGGCTGCATGAACACGGTGGTTTCCATGGCAACACCCTCGAAGAAGACCAGCATTAGCTAGAGCCTGTAGCCTGCTCCCCTGCCCCCATCACACACACAAACCAGGGCTTCCTACATCACATAAACCGTTCAGTGAAGTTCAGGAGCTATACACTGGACCCTCTGCTGCGACCTCTGGACTTGGAAAGTCTTTATTTCTCTTGGACTAAACTCTGAGCAGTTCCAGGTGTTCTCAGGCCACCGGGGCCCACATCACATCTCTCTTCCAGGCCACACAGATGCCTGTACCCTGGCTCCTCTTCACACTCCTTATTCATTTCTTTCTCTTTTCTCTAAGGAATAAAGTAATTGGGTAAAAACAAAACAAACAAAAAACTTCCCTGCATATGCTCAGAAAAAAATCTAATGAGCTTTTTTTTTTTTTCTATTTAGAAGAACTGAAATGTAACAAAAGACTGCTAGAGAAAAATACATTGAAAGCAATGACTAAAATGATATGCTACATCCTCTATAATTTTTTCGTGTTTATATCTTATTGTGAGGAATAAAGACAAGATGTAGGAATCTCTAATGATTTAAGCTGTCTGGGTATATTTACTTGTTTGTTACATTGTTTTTGAAAATCTAAAAACTGCTCTCTTTTAAAAATGCTGTCCAACAGAATAAGACTTGGAATACTTCATATTAGTCCACAGAGATGCTGCTTATTATGCATATTCTATATTTTCTCAAGAGGCTGACATCTTAACAGATGTTATCATTTCCTTTTATAACAATGTAACAACAATAAAAGAACTGGCTACAGTAATGAAATTTTACCTCAAAAAGAAAGAAAAAACAGTTGTATTAGATAATAATTGAAATCATTTGTGTCCTTTTTCATTCATCCCATCTTTCACTATCTCATAAATTATATCTCTTCATTTGACTATGAAAAGAGAAACATATTTCCGTTTTCAGTGGCTTTCGCAGTTGTCCTTGCATCACTGAGAGGAGCAGCTCCTGAGGCCTCTGCCCAGTAGATTCCCCTGTGCCGTCCTTGCTTCGCTCCTGCGTCAGAGAAACTGCAGGCCGGGACTCAGAGATGGCGCGACACCCCTCAGCACCAATTGATTTGAAACAGCTGATACGCTAGCTGAAAAAGAAAAGTAGATAAGCTATGTATGGATTGGAGTTTACTGGGTTTATAAGATGCATTTTTGTATTGGAAAATGCCCAGCAAAGGAGGCCTTGATTTACAACAATTTTATTGGTGAATCTATAAAATGACAAATATTCTTCTTCAACTTACATATCGACTATGGTGCTGCCACAAAACAAAGAAATGCACCTTTCAAAGATGTGAACTTTGAAAAAGTTTTTTTTTTTTTTTTTTTTTTTCCTGGTCATAACACAGGAACCAAGCAGTAAATTCTCAAGTACTGCACAAGCAGTCTATTGGTAACACATTTACACGAATGCTGCCAGCTGGCATCAGTATCAGAACTTTACTCACGATATTGAGGCAAAGCCTGGTAAACCTGTTTGTAAAAATAATTATGATTAATGGTGGGATGGTTTGAATTTTAAGGAACAATGAATTTATAAAGTTCCACAAGCAGAAGTTATTGAATTAAAATCAGACACACAAGCTTAAATATCACGTTGTTCCTTTTATAGAAGAAAGCCAAAGTATAAATAAGCTAGAGAGAAGACTCAAAGAAAGATAACAGGAAATAGGAAGACAGACTGTTGGCAAAAGGGGAGGAGGCAGAGAGGGAGGGGATGAGAAGAGCTGAGACTCCTCGTGCACAGGCGTCAACGCTCAGGGACGACCGTAAGAGTTACGTGCTGCAAAACACGTGCTGATAAAAATGAAAAACTAGTAAAAGGGAATCACTGAAAGCAACGCGAAGGCCCAAACCAGAAGACAGTGCCTTCCAGAGCTTCCAAACATTTCAGGAAAGATGACAAATACAAAGTCTATCAGCCCAGGGGGCGAGTCAGCAAACCCTGTTATTTTGAGAACTTTGATGGATCACCAAACATTCTCTCATAACTTTTTCTGATGAGTCAGAAGACATGCCTTTTCCAAGAGTTAAGCTGTATATGTCAAAAAGAAAGAAAGAAAGAGAGAGAGAGAGAGAGAGAGAGAGAGAGAGAGAGAGAGAGAGAAAGAAAGAAAGAAAGAAAGAAAGAAAGAAAGAAAGAAAGAGAAAAAAGAAAACTTTATTCCTAGGCCAATTACTTCCCCATAAATTTTTAAAAGCATTGCTGTTGGCCTTACTGGAATTTTAAAGATCAAATAAATAAATAAATAAATATTATTTCAAACTATGAAAAGAAAATGATAAAGAGAAATTATCACTGGTTACAAAACTGTCTTCAAGACATATTAGATCAACCATTCATCTAAACTGAAGCTCTATTTGTTTAACTAGATATAAATAATATCTGGTTTGGAATGTGAAAACATTTTAGTGCACTTGATAAAAACCAAATTCTGACCTCAGAGTGCCTCAGGTTTTATGAAAACTTTCCAGTGATCACACCACAGCCAAAGAATTAGTATGATGTTGCTAAACATTTTGAATAAAGAACATTCAAACAAAAAATCAATCTTTACTTCTACTAAATGATGTTTCTAAGCATTTCAGGTAAACAACGTTCAAACAAAGAACTAAACTTTAGTTCTGTCTAGTACTTAGACAATCAGATAGCAGAATTAAGACCATATGAAAAATTTCATGAAACTTAAAAGCGAATAGCATGTCTCTGCCAAAAATATAGAAGGAAGAAGAAAAGGGGCCGCCTGATAGCTCAGCTGACTAAAGCGCCAGCTTAGGAGGAGCCCAGCAGCCTGTTGCGTCCCTGGCGTGCTCTGCCGGCCCCGCCCTCAGGGCGGGGTGACATGGTGATATGGTGATTGAGACTGAGCATGGTGGAGCACGCCTGTAACCCCAGCATTTGAGAGGCTGAACACAGGAGAATCACTACAAAGTCCATCTACATAGCGAGACCTTAGAGACCCTGTAGACCCTGCCCTAAATACAGAAAAGGAAAAAAAAAAAAGAAGAGAGAATGCAAAAGTGGTTGATTTTTCATCTGCCGTATAGTCTGAGCTAGATAATAGAATTTCAATGAATGTAACATGCAAATCACTTCAGGGACATTATCCTATTCTTTCAATCATTCGTTTCATTTTGCATCCACTGTTGACTTGTTAGGCAAACTAGTTTTCTTACTGAAATGATACTATTGGCCAGGGATACAGTGATATAGCTCAGTGGTACAAGTGTCTGCCTGGCAAGTGCAAGGTCCTGAGTTCAATTCTTGGTACCAAAACAAACAACAGAGAGGAAGGTTTCGAGATGACCCTTTCATTCTTGCTCCCAAATCTTAGCTCACACCTTCCTCACAGGGAAAAGCTTTACCTTTCCTTGTGCAGCTCCAAAGCCTGTAACACTTCAGCCCCTGCATTGAGAAAACAAATCTACATGAAGTAGAAGAAATGTGCCATCATATATTGGTCACAAAAGATACATCTAGTCTATTACATTCTTCACAAATTTGACAGAACTTCAGCTTCATGAGTAGTTTGATCCATTTTATGACACACACAGAATGGGAACTAAAGAGAAAGAACTGTCAGAGCCCATGGACCAGAGCTGTGCTTGCCCTCACCCATCAGCACGCGCTTCCATCCCCTGTTTCAGGCCCCAGATGTAGGGGTGCTGGTACACACTCATGCTGGAAGCTGGTCCTCCTTCTCTGCAGTCCTGAGCTAGGGCTCAAGATCCAGCCTGCTGCTTGTCCTCTCTCCTGGTTCTTGGTCAGGGCTCAGGAACTCCTCACTGAAATCTGAAATCATTCCCTTACAGATCGATCCTTCACCATTACTGGAAAACTTAACTCTCAATTCTCTCTTGCTGTCTCCCTCTCTGTCTGTCTCTGTCTCTGTCTCTGTCTCTGTCTCTGCCTCTCTCTCTCTCTCTCTCTCTCTCTCTTTCTCTTGGTCTGACCCTTACTCTGTGTGTGTGTGTGTGTGTGTGTGTGTGTCTGTCTGCATTATTCAATGCCTTCGCCATCAATCTGAATTTCTCCTTCATTTCTTTGTCTACCACTTGCCTTTCTTATTTGGATCCTTTAGTCGTCCTACTTGAACCATTTTTCTCCTGGTTGAAGTTACTGATCTTATATCAGCACATATCATCACCATTACAATTTCTTAAATTTTACTTTTCTCTTTTAATAAGGTGTAATAGACACATGAAAAATTGTATGTATTTATAGTTTACAGCTTGATCTGTCAGTGTATATATACATTGTCAGGTGATTGTCTCTAAATGATATTTTAATAACTGGTTATACTCCTAGCAACAATTTTGATAGCTGTTATATATATCATTTATTCTAATCTTTCAGCTTTCAACAAAGAAGGAACTATTTTTTTCTGCCTAATAATGAGAAAAATAAGACCTTGAAAAAGTTGGCCTTTCGCTCCCTGATTCCAAGTACCATGACAAAGGCAACTTTCCACACTAGAGAAATGCTAAGTCTAGCATCCTCAAGACAGCCCTAGAATAGCTGTTTCTGCTGGCACAGTGAACCAGCATCAGGAGCCCAGATGCAGAACACACTCCAGATGTCCTACTGTAACCCGTGTCCTGAGCCAGCCACCCTTACAGTGAAGTCAAAATTATTTATAAAACTAGAAATGTACTCTCTCAAATTCATGAGTCATACTTTGCTCAATGGCATATCATGTACTAGTTCTAGAAAAACATGTGACTTTTTTTTCTACTTCTAGAAAACATGTTACCTCTTCTAGACTGAGTGTCTTAGTTACTCTTCTATCATTGCTGGGACAAATACCCGACACTCAAGATGAAGGAAGGAAAGGTTTATTTAGCTCACAGTTACTGGAGGTTGCAGTCCATATTCAGCTGGCTCCAAGGCTGAGTGGCACATGGCAGAGAGCAGTAGTTCAGGGCAGTGGAACAGCAACAATGGTAACAGAGGCAACTGACCAACCAGGGGAGCAGAAAGCAATAGCACTAGTCTGTCTCTCTGTCTCTCTTTATATTACATTCAGGCTCTCTGTCTCAGCCTATCAGAGTTAGACTACACCCATAATCCCAGAAGTACTCAGACCATAATCCCATCAGTATTAAAACACATAACCTAGTGACTCATGAGTCAAGTCTCAATCTATAGAAGTCCCTGCCCTATGACTGCATGAGGCTTTGGGGGACAACTAGACATAAACCATAACACTGAATTATCTTAGTTCTTTTTCCTACTCTGCCTTTGTACCCAGAACTCAAATTAAACAGAGCTGTTAACAACACTAGTTCTGTTTGGGAATGGAGAGAATTAACTACATCACTAAATCAGCAAAGAAGGACAGAAAGGAATGAGAAAGACGTACCAAGCTTTGGAAAATGTTTGTTATGAATGACTCTGAGGTGAAGTGAACATGCATTTTGATGGTTTGTTGATCCCACTTTTTGTCCCCTCTCTCTGTAACACTCTGGACTAGGATAATTACCACCAAACAAGGTATAATTTTTGTTTTTATCTGTACATTATTTCTTTCCATAGAGCCAATTTTTTTAAAATTCTAACCTATTATCTGGTACTGTACCTTTTGTACAATACTCCAACAATAACATAATTGGAAATTTTTAGCTTTAAGATGAGGGGAATTATTTGCCAAGGAAAGAAATTCAGTGGGTGAGTTATGTTGAAGTTCTGACAATTATTCACTCACGTGTTGAGCTAGTGTATTTCACTCTAGACAAGGCAGAAAGGTCCTAGGAGATGAACATTGAGTATATTACCAAATGGCTATGGCCTTGAGATTTATTTTTTGTAAATTTAAAACAAACAAGAAGTTCCCTAGTGTTCCATTACTATTAATATTGCTCGTAGATAGCTAATAGGTATTTTATGCATTAAATAAAAAAATGTCCCCCCCCCAAAGCCTCCTGCGTTTGGAAGGTGATTAGGCCACAGGGCAGCTTTCCTCATCAGAAGGCCCATCCCTTGATGAATTCATCAGCTGAATGTGCTGTTATTGGGTGGGGCCTGTTGGAGAGGGGTTCTTATGGGTGTGACCTAGAAGATGTACTCTTTTCTTAAACTCCTGTCTTTTCCTGGGTGTTTCCTGGATGCTGAGAACTGCACACCTTTACCTCTATCTTGTCCTTTGCTTTCCTATTTCTTCCTGGATTAAAATATGAGCCAAAATAAAATTTTTTTAAGATGCAGGTATTAAATATTTTGTTCCAGAAGTTGGACAATGACTAAGACAGAAACTAATGTCAGAGAAATGGGGAGTGGGTGATCACTCGGACTATACCTCATCAGGGTTTGGAAGCCTTTGGAACTGGTTCCTGGAAAGAGCAAAGAAAGCTTTGGAGGTATGGGCTTGATAAGCTCTAGAATATGGTGAGCTGTGGCTGATGGGGCATTGGGGTCAGAGCTCAAAAGACCAGAATTCTAATAGGAATGCGCAGAGCCAAGTCCACCGACAATAGACATAGCTGTCATACACACGATGAGGATTTTACCAGCATGTATAGTATAAGACTTGTGGGGCTAGAGAGGTTTCCGCTCATATTTCAATGAAAAGCCCAGGAGCCGAGCCAAGGAGCCCCAAGAAAGCAATACATGAAGCCATGGGAATGAAGTCAGTGGTGTAGTAGTGATTACAAGACGTGGAAGTTCCAGGAATACGGAATGTTTCCTGAAGAAAGCTGCAGGTCAGTAATGGACTCAGCCAAGGGGATAGCCAATATGGTTTTAACTGCTCAAGTCATAGGGATAGGGTCAAGAAAGCCCTTTGACACTTACATTCCATTGTCATTGGCCCTGGATGCCACAGTGGAGCTCCAGAACTTAATGCTTCCATGCTGAGTTTTATCCTTGTTTTGTTCTGGCCTTTTAAATATCGCCCCATTCCTCCCTTCTGCAGTGGTAATATTTACCCTGTGCCATTGGGCCTTGGGTTACACAACTTGTTTTTGATTTGTACTAAGGTTCAAGGCTAAGAGAGTTTGCAGTGCATCTCAGAAGAGACAGAACTTGGTGTTCTGAAAAACGCTAAAGCCACTGAGACTTTGGGGAAGGAAGGAATTATTGAGCTCCTGTTGTACACACAATCATTGTATTTTATGTGAGGCAGAATTATGAACTTCCATTGTCTTTGTTTTTAGATTAAATATATGTAATGATTGATACGCTGTGTCAATTTGAGCAGTGTAGAAGTTCAGCTAAGTGACTCACAGGAGGCCAGGGTGCTTACTTGGCAAACATCCTTAGCTTATGCAAGAGGAAGGCAGAGAGAGGTGGTGTGAGCACTAGCTACGCTCACCTTCCGTGGATGGATTGGGAGTAGCCTGCTTACAATACAAGGGAGGAAAAGAGGCTCACTCTCTCCTTTTTTGCTCTTGTTGCTTTTTCTGTCTTCTGCCACCTTGAGCTGTACCATCTGATAACCTACAGCCAACAGATTATGTACAGAAACCTCTGCAAGCTGTAAACTTTCCTCTTTTAACTTTTTGACACTGGGGATTTTGTCTCAGCAACAAAAGAAAAGTAATGAAGGTGGTATGTTTGAGGAGATAGGTTTGAATGGCAAGTTGCAAAGTGTAGGATGAGCCAGGGTAGAGTTTTTAACTTGATTGGCTTTGGAATCTACCCCTGGGATTGATGGGGCATATCTCTAGGTCTATTCGGTAGATCATAGAGGTGTGGCATGCAGAATTCAATCATTTTCTAAAATACCGTGGACTCCATTCTTTCCATGTGCTTTGGTGTCTGGGGTACTCTCTTTTGTTAGTTTCTACAGAGAAATCAGAGTCCCATGAATTCATAACTTTCAAGGTAGAATGTTTCCTCATTTATCAAAAAAGCAATTTTTGAATGCTACTGCCAAGAGTTTTAAAATATTTATTCCAATTGAATGTGAATCATAAGAAGTTATTTCATTGCCAAAAGCTAACTCAAATAGCCTAAGTAGGTTAGTAGGTCAAGAAAATTACTTATTCTTACTTTCAGCTAATCCTTGTTTGTGGAGGGGATGTTATAAGCAACTAGCAACAAAATGAAATTTCCTGTAATTTCAAGACAGGAAAAAGTGACAAGTCTTTGAGTTACATTTTTGAATCATTTGATGCCATCACTTGCCCCCCTTCATTTCAGGGATGTCACCATATTAGAAATTAAGTATCTTTTTTATTTCCCTGTGTCCTTCTAACATGTGTGTTTCTCTGGGCCAACTTATAAGAGAAATGTGTGTGTGTGTGTGTTTGTTTCTTTTTTGAAAAGGGTCTACTTGTAGTGCATAGTGACTTTGAGTTCACTATGTAACCTAGCCTTGCCTCAAACCCATGGCCATCCTGCTGTGTCAGCCTCCAAATACTAGGAGTATATGTGCTCCTTATAATTCTTAGCTAACATGTAGTCTTTACTTTGTCAAGATCCTTAATTTTTACCCTTGGTGCTTCTATATCCTTTCATATGTTTTAGCTGTCATATTTATGTGTGCTTAATTTTTTATATATAAAAATTGAATTTTGAACCGCTGTCCTTGTATTTTCATTTCAGTTATCACTCACCTTCATCTAAAAAATGTGAAGTTAAAATCTATATGTTCCTTTCACTTTTTAAAATTTAAATTTAGTTAAGTTTATTTAACAAGAAAATAAGTGGCAACAAAGTGTGACAGACATTACGTTAGGCCAGGGGATAATAGAATTGAATCTGAAGTCCAAGGATTTATTTATGTAGACATTTCCTAGCATGTCATTTCAGATCTCGAATTCTGTGCAGATACTGAATAAAAGCATGCCAAGTACATTCATTGTCCCTGATCTCATCATACTAATAATCTGGTGGGGAAGGAAAGACGCAATCAAATAGACAAATAAAAATATAATGATACAATGTGGTCAGTGTATGAGAATACAGGGAGCCTTGACTGTCTTGGAGAGGCAAAGGATGATTCCTGGTAGGAGTGAGAAGTGGCTTGTGACGTGACAACCAGGGAAAGTCGGTCCAGGTCAAGGACAACTTTAAGGGACGGCCCTGAGGTAACAAGGGCATTTTAAAGTGAAGGATTTTCCCAGACATATGGGAAGAAAATATTCCATATGTGAAAGAAGAGTTCATATCTTACAGGACTTTGTGGAATTTGTCTGTGATTTTATTCCTAACGTAGAAAAGAATTGGAGGGAAATTGGCTGAGGTCATCATATTTTAAATTCAGAATTTCTGTGCCTAACTAGTTTAGAATAGAAAGGATCCAGAGGAGCGGCAAGGAAAATAACTTTAAAATGTAGACGCAGGTCAGTTTATACTGGAAAGGTGTCAGTAGGAAGACCGAAACTGACTAATGGAACCAGACACTAAACAAATTCTAAGTATATTTTCAAAGTTAACCTAAGAAGAGATACTTGACATTTGACTTGTAGATTATTGTTTCTGGCTCTAAGCTGAATAAAAAACTAAATCTCCTGTCCTTTTGTTTATGTGTTTGTTTGTTTTTGGCCAGTGTTTCTCAAACATTTTTATGGGTCTTTGTTCCAAGGGAGGTGGGAAGAACTCCACTGATAACAAGTTGTTAAAAACCAAATGCCACAAGCTGGGCGTGGTGGCTCACGCCTGTAATCCCAGCACTTGGGAGGCTGAGGCAGGAGGATTGGTGCGAGTTCGAGACCAGCCTGGGCTACAAAAGTGAGCGCAGGGCCAGCCTCAACTGCATAGCGAGACCCTGTCTCGAAAAGACAAAAAAAAAAAAAAAAAAAAAAAAAAAAAAAAAAAAAAAAAAAAAAAAAAAAAAAAAAAAAAAAAAAAAAAAAAAAAAAAAAAAAAAAAAAAAAAAAAAAAAAAAAAAAAAAAAAAAAAAAAAAAAAAAAAAAAAAAAAAAA
>PVJA010037745.1:0-20187 GCA_004027025.1 Myocastor coypus | reverse complement strand
TGTGCAGTTCAGGCTGGCTTTGAGCTCACTTTTGTAGCCCAGGCTGGTCTCGAACTCACAGCAATCCTCCTGCCTCAGCCTCCCAAGTGCTGGGATTACAGGCGTGAGCCACCACGCCTGGCAAGGATATTATTCTTTAAAGAAGTAAAAAGACAATTTAGAACTTCCAGAATTGGGGCCAGGCAGGATGGCTCAGTAGTCTAAAGCGCCTGCTTAGGAAAGCTTGGGTGGCTGCCGGGACCGTGGTTCGATCCCCGGCACCACATGCTGCGCCAGCCCTGCCCTCAGGGCAGGCTGAGCCAGCCATAAAAAAAAAACAAACTTCCAGAGTTTGTGTTCCTTTTTCTCTGTGACCTACAACAAAGTCAAATCTTAAAAAATATTTAGATGACCCTGAGAAGTACATTGATATCTTTAGAGGATCTATTCAGATTAGGAAGGTGTAATGTTAATCTTAAACCAAGCTTTGACTTCTACCAAAAAAAAAAAAAAAAAAAAAAAAAAAAAAAAAAAAAAAAAAAAAAAAAAAAAAAAAAAAAAAAAAAAAAAAAAAAAAAAAAAAAAAAAAAAAAAAAAAAAAAAAAAAAAAAAAAAGGCAGTATTACAAGCTGATATTGTATTTGGAAATAAACATCATATCGTTAACTTTAAACAACCAGAAGATAGGCAGCTAGTGAAACTTCCTGTTTTCACTGGCACCCAAGTAGTCAGACCCCTACTGGCCTAACCAGGCAGAAGATTATAATAAAAAATATTTGCTAGGGCTGGCCAAATAGCTCAGCAGATTAAAGTGCCTGCAAGCAGGCACAGGAGACCGGTTTCATCCCCCGGCCTGCTGTGCCAGCCCCACCCCTGGGGCATGATGAGAAGGCAATTGAGACTGGGCGTAGTGATGCGCACCTATAATCCCAGCTCTTGGGAGGCTGTAAGCAGACAAATCACTGCAAGTCCAATCTAGTAGTGAGACCCTGAACACCCTGTAGACCCTTCTCTAAAATTCAAAGAAAAAAATATATATATATTTTTCTAGTGTGTATTTTTATATAAATATCTTTCTTTTTGCAACTAGTGTGTATTGTTGAAGGTCTAAGAACTAAAACCAAGCCTTCAGTTATTAAATCTCAGCTATTTACCAGGAGAAAGATGAATACCACTCTACTTTCTTAGAATGTTTAATAGAGGGGGGCCCGGCAGGATGGCTCAGTGGTCTAAAGCACTGGCTTAGGAAAGCTTATGTGGCTGCAGGGACTGTGGTTCAATCCCCGGCACCACATGCTGCGCCAGCCCTGCCCTCAGGGCAGGCTGAGCTGGCCATAAAAATAAATAAACAAACAAAAGTTCTGAAACAAGAAAAAATGAAAATAAAATTTTTTTAAAAATCTAAAAAAAAATAGAATGTTTAATAGAGGAACTGGTAAAGCATACTTAACTAAGATGCTAATTCAGTAGAAGGGCAGATTACTCTTACAGATAAGTTCATTACTCAGTCAGCTCCAGATATTAGAAAAGAGCTACAAAAGATAGCTCTTGCTCCAGACAACTCACTTGACACTTTAGTAAAAACTGCTTTGATTCTTGGTGTCCTAGAATGAGAACTGGAAGAAAATCAGGGAGAGAAAGCAAAAGCGATAAAAAATGGCTGCCTTTGTCGTGATCTCAAAAGAGACCCTAGGGGCCCAGCAGGATGGCTCAGTGGTCTAAAGCCCCTGCTTGGGAAAGCTTGGGCAGCTTCAGGGACCACGGTTTGATCCCCAGCACCACATGCTGCGCCAGCCCTGCCCTCGGGGAGGACTGAGCCAGCCATAAAAATGAGTGAATAAACAAAGGTTCTGAAACAAGAAAAAAATAAATAAATAAAATAAAAAAATTATTTAAGAAAAAAAAAAAAAACAGACCCTAAATCTGATTCTCTAGGCTCCAAGAAGAGCTCAATGACAATGAGGTTCATCTGTTGATGAGGTTCATCTGCTATTGCCATCAGAAGCCAGGCTACCGTAAAAGGGACCACCTTAACAAACCCACAAGTCATGCCCTGACTACCAAGGCAGCCACTAGAAGTGAGACTGCATTCTGAGGCACAGGCCCTATAGTTCAGACTCGGCCTTCCCAGATGGTCCAGTAGGACTGAAAGGTCCTGGGCCTGCCTCCGCCTGTTGGCTGGACTGTTATCTCTACCTGTCATCTCCACAGAGGAGCCCTGAGTAATCATGACTAAAAGAAACTCAGTTTATTGCTAGACCTTGGCACAGGTCGCTTTGTCCTTCTCCAACCCCAACCTTCCTTCCAGTCATCATCATTTTGCTTTAGCTCTAACAGATATATTGTTCATGTATAGATAAAATCCTGTCAACATAAAAAGTTCTAGAGATACTGACTGTAGCGTGTCAACAGCTTTAGGTCTACAGATAGAGCCACGTCTTGTCTTTATTTTTAAACTTTATTTATTTATTGATATTATGGCTGGCTCAGCCTTCTGTGGGGGTAGAATTGGTGCAGCAAGTGGTGCCAGGGATTGAACCACACTCCCTGTGGCTGCCTAAGCAGGCACTTTAGACCACTGAGCTATGTTGCTGGCCCTAGGCCTTGCCTTTAGAACATAATACTTAACCTCAGTATTAAGAAAAAAAAAAGGGGCTGGGGAGATAACTCCGAGGCACAAGTGCCTGCTGGGCAAGTGCAAGGTTGTGAGTTCGAACCCTGGTCCCAAAAACGAAAAAAAAATAATTTGTCAGTGCCCTTTGCTTACAATGGAGGCCATATCCAAAATACTAAATGGGACATTGGTTTAATCTGACTGAATGCTGTGTATTTCATGATAAGTGTGTTAAGTTACCCTGGTTGATTTCTGGTACAACTCAAGTATTACATGTTGATAGTAAGTACAGGTGTAACTAGGGGAAAATACCATACTGTACTTAAATTACTTAAAAACATCAACAGTAAAAATAAGATATTAACCTGGTTTTATTAAGTTCTCAAAATTTAGAGATAACTATAACTAAAGTTAGAGGGACTTCTAACAAACTGTCAGACTCCATAAAGGGATCTAAGAACTAGTGAGTTAAAATTGCTATGCCTCAAAGAAGTTTATACATTGACCTGTATTATCTCAAGTGCTCATGCTTTGATTACACATATTCTTTTTTTTTTTTTTTTTTTGTCTTTTTGAGACAGGGTCTCACTATGCAGTTGAGGCTGGCCTTGAGCTCACTTTTGTAGCCCAGGCTGGTCTCGAACTCGCACTGATCCTCCTGCCTCAGCCTCCCGAGTGCTGGCATTACAGGCATGCGCCACGATGCCTGGCTTGATTATACATATTCTAATCTCTCAAAAAATATGTTGTTTCCTAGAAGATACCAAAACTCAGGTAATCATACAGGTAAAACCTATAGCAAATATGCCCGATAACTTTTAGATTCCTTCTACTGGGATCCACCAGATTTTGTCTATAGAGACATATTAAGGCCTTAATAAGTATAGCCACTTTGTACAGCCCAGGTGAACTGAGTCTTCTCGGAGTTTCCTGCCTCATTACAAAGGAAGCTATCTTCATGTTCCTTGGGCAGAGCTGATTGCTCTCAAAGATGCTTCCTCCATCAGTTAATCCTATGCCAGGAAATCCACTGCCAGGGAAGTTACCCTCACATTGCTTAGGCAGGGCTACCTGCAGGAGGCCTCAAAACCAAAAAGTTGTGTCTTGTTCATTGGGGCCCAGATATCTGACACAAGCTGCAAAAGTTGAAAGGGTTTTCAGAAATGAATTGATCTCAGTTGAGGTACTTCATAGTAGAAAGGACGCAGAATGGAGTTACAGATGGAAAACGTGAATAGTGATACTAGCAACCTACACGAACGAGGGCCAGTAAGGAAACAGGGAAAAAGCTATGCTTCCCCGGATCTAGACAGAGAGGAGGGACATTTTAAGCCAAAATGTCCAAAGCTGCTAGAGAGGGAAAAAAATGTTATGATGGAGTCAGAGGAAGTTTCAGATTGAGGTGGTCATGGGTCTTCCCCTCTCAGCCTGAGGAAATCCATGTGAACTGCCAATATAAGGAAAAAGCCTGTTAAACTTTTGATAGATGCTCATACAGATTTGTCAGTAGTTACCCAGCCAGTGGCCCACTTGCACACTAGAGAACATTCAGTGTTTTCCCTAGGTCTAGTACAAGATTTAAAAAAAAAAAAAAAAAAGGTTATTGCATTCCAGAGCTGCTAAGTGATATTACTGTGTCTTACTGATGTTATTATTTGGTTTATGCATGTTTAGTTGTTTCTTCAGCTTTGTCTCCTCCAGATTTAAAGCTATTCCGCCCACCCAAGATAAAGGGCCTTCAGGTAAAACCTCTGGAGAGTATCTCTGACTGCCAGTCAACAACTACGACCTCTTCCAGCTTGAAGAAGCCAGAGCAGTCATCACCCATGGTTCCTTCATGGCAGTTTGGGTTACTTCTTCAGAATGGGGAATGTTACGGGCAGCCTAGTTACATAAAGATATTATAGGCAGACAGGGCCAGGCTCTCAAGGAGACAGTATAAAAGATAAGGTGATTGTGCAACTTGAGGGAGAGGATTCTCCCTGCTGTGGGCCAGACCTCAAGACAAAAGAGAAAACTCTCTGGCTGACATTACAGCTGGAGAGGTGGCACAAAAACCAGTGAGGCCAAGGAAGATACTGTGTGTCCTTCCACCCGAGTTCTAGAAAACCCTATATACTCAGACACTGTTGTTAACTAATGTTCCGTGTTGTTTGAGTAGATTAGCAGTGGTGATCCCATGTCAAAATAATTTGATATAAGATCACTTCAAAGGCCATGTGCATAAGATTCAAGAAATTAAAGCAAAAAAAATGAAAGAAATTAAAGCATATGCTATGATATTTGATGCTGTTAAAAGCTTCTTCTTGGGGCCCGGCAGGATGGCTCAGTGGTCTAAAAACACGTGCTTAGGAAAGCTAAGGCGGCCGCAGGGACCACAGTTCGATCCCCGGCACCACATGCTGCGCCAGCCCTGCCCTCAGGGCAGGCTGAGCCGGCCATAAAAATAAATAAATAAACAAACAAAAGTTCTGAAACAAGAGAATAAATAAATAAATAAATAAATAAATAATTTTTTAAAAAGCTTCTTCTTTAGCAAAATAGCAGAACAACATGTAAAACAATTGGGGTATAATATAGCTAAAAAAAAACTGTCTCTAGAGATTCATCAAAAGAAAAATTGGGAACTATTTGATGTCTCCTTGTATAAATGACTTGATATCTGCCTCAATTGGACCTGTTCTCCTATTTCTCTTGGCCCTGACTGTCAGGCCCAGGCTGTCAAGTTAATGGTGCTTACAGCTCAATACCAGCCCTTAAAGGTAACTGAGGAATCAATGATTTGATTCCTGGATAAAACCAGTGAGAAATGTAATGGGTTAACTGAATTTTGTGCTGTTACTATGGAAAACCATTAGGATCCCTTATGCTTCCTGCCATCTACTCTAAGGCATGTGTTCTATTTCTCTGTTCAAGGCTGTTTAGTACTGAATAACTGTCTTCCTCCCCTCCCTAATCTAATTCCTGTAAACACAGTCAGCTTAAGATGTATCTTGGAGGGGCCCAGCGGGATGGCTCAGTGGTCTAAAGTGCCTGCTTGGGGAAGCTTGGGTGGCTTCAGGGACCGCGGTTCGATCCCCAGCACCACATGCTGTGCCAGCCCTGCCCTCAGGGCGGAGTGAGCCGGCCATAAAAATGAGTGAATAAACAAATAAAGCTTCTGAAACAAGATATATAAATAAATAAATAAATAAATCTTTTTTTTAAAAAAAAAAAAAAAAAAGATGTATCTTGGAAAAACAGCTAGCATGACCAACCCCCACATGGGCATGTTGCACACACCACTGAACTGTGAAAGACCCCCTGGTCATGTGATATTTGCTGTAAAAGCTCCTTGCTTCCTGGGCTAGGGGCCGATCCATCTTCTCCTGCATAAGAAATGACTGGTAGCCCCAAGCTCAGTAATAAAGGCTCTTAAATTCCAGTCTGGCTTCTGATCTGGTTCTTGTTCTGAGCAACCCATAATGAAAGTGCTATGACACTGATTCTCAGTGATCAATCACTTCCTTCCAATGTGGGAATAGATGAGACCAACAACCAAAACATTTCCACAATAAGGCACAATGGAAACAATGATGGATCAGTGATGCCTTCAGAAAAATTTTCACAAAGATAACATGGGAATAAACAGAAAGCATAAGACTTGTATTTGATGCCCCATGGATGTTCCACCTGGCCCTCAACCCTAAAAAAGAATAAGAAGTGACTAAATGGTGGCAGCTGGAAGTCAGACCAGTCCTGTGTCACCTCAACACACCACTCCTACCTGATGCCCACTGTAAAACCTCTCAAGGGCTGGCTAGATAGCTCAGTGGACCAAAGCACCTGCTTAGGCAGACACAAGACCAGAGTTTGATCCCAACTGTGACACCCCAGCCCTGCCCTCTGGAGCACACTAAGGTGACAGCTGAGATTGGGTGTGATTGTGCACATCTGTAATCCCAGCACTTGGGAGGCTGAAAACAGGAAGATCACTACAAGTTCCATCTGCACAGTGAGGCCCTGTAGACTCTATACTAAATGCATTTTTTGGGGGCCGGGGAGATAGCTCCGTGGCACAAGTGCCTGCCTGGCAAGTGCAAAGGTTGTGAGTTCAAACCCTGGTCCCGCAAAAATAAATAAATAAATAAATAAATAAATAAACGTATTTTTTTTTCAAAAGCATCTAGGACTCACTGAGTCAGGTTCTTTGGGCAGCAAGCTTGTTAATGTGAAAACTAATGATCTCAAAAGGAAATGGTTCTCGTCAGACCCAGGCAAAGCTAGAGCTTGGAAATGATAAAAGGGAGGGCCCTCTGTGTCTGAGATAAGCGCTGTTCCAAGGACTTCCCCAGTGCCCCAGGAGAGATTCCTTGTTCTAAGTGCACTACATGATTTGCATGCCTGGTACATGCATACATATACATACCACTTCTGTAGCAAAGTTATCTTCCCAATTCTCTGACGTTAGCAATGGAAACAACATTCTCTGGACAGAACTCAGCAAAGCCACCTGCATACCGTTTGTCCGGCCCAAGGTCCTGCCACACTGGGTTTCAAAGACTGAAAGCTAGAATCCAAGCTGCCAACGTACATGTCTATTTCTGTTTTTTAAAAACATCCCCTTGTCAAATACATATCATTATTCTTTGGAGAATCTACTATTTAGCTTGAGATTGGTCTCCTTTGCCTAGGACAGGATAATTTCCCCAGCCTTTTGGGGATCATTACAGGTATGAATCTCAAGATGTAATCTTCTACTACCTGGGCTAAGTCTTGAAAAGTCCCAAAGAGTCCCCACCTATATGGAAAACAGATTTGTGCCCAAAGTAATGTCTGGGTTCTGGGACTATCTGGCCTCTAACAAAGTGACCCGAGTCCAGGAAAGGAAAAACCAGTCAGATGGGGTGAGTCAGAGAGTTCTGTATTCCCCTCAGCCTCCTCAGCCTGCCTAGCAGTAGAGATCCCTGGGAGGGGCACCTAAAGGTGGACCCTGGGTTACCTGTAGACCAGTCGGAGGCCCAGTGCACACCACCTGCCCCAGGAGCCAGCTGTGAGCTGTATTCCCCCTTTAATGTAGTGGGTTCTGTTGCTGCCCATCTGTCACCTAACTCCCATGCACCTCTGAAGCCACCATCTCTCTGTTCTAGGGCCACCCTAGCCAAGACCCATTGCCAGCAGCATCTACCCAAAGTCATCACTGTGACTTCAGGGGACACGGTGCTGATAGGTACACCAAGAAGGACAAGTAGAGGGGGGATAGCAACAGAAGAAGACCAGGAAAGATGGGTGAAGAGCCAAGCAACCTGAAGATGGCAAGGCTCAGGCAGGTTTTCTCAGACCAAGGACTTCCGCGGTCTCACTCAGAGGCTGCAACATGGAGGGGCCCTGTGAAGCTGCTTCCCTGGCACCTGCAGCCCTCATACCGCCCTATTGTCCTCATGCCCAGCCCTGTCACCCAGGTCAAGCTTGCTCCTTTTTTTCTTTTTCCTTTTTACCTTTAATGCATGAGCCAGGCATGGTGATGCACAACTGTAATCCCAGCACTCGGGAGGCTGAGACAGGAGGATCAGTACGAGTTCAAGACCAGCCCAGGCTACAAAAGTGTGCTCAAGACCAGCCTGAACTGCATAGCAAGATCCTATCTCAAAAAGACAAAAAAAAAAAAATCTTTAATGTATGAAATATGCTCCCTTTATTTTGATTTCTTAGGCAGATTGAGGGATTAAAAACTCCAAGCTGAAATATCACTGTCAAACCAGTTCACCAAACCCAGCCATAGGTGATGCAGAGGGCTTTGACTAGAGTGCATTTACTTGATGACTCCTACCATGAAGTCTCTGACAAGACAGCGAAGCAAAGAAGTTAAATCTTTCCCCCATCTTCTGAGGATTCATTAACATATCATACCCCTTAGGCTAGGGAGATAGCTCAGGGCACAAGTGCCTGCCTGGCAAGTGCAAGGCCCTGAGTTCGATCCTTGGTTCCGGGGGAAAAAAAAAAAAAAAAAAATATATATATATATATATATATACACACACATATATATATATACATATATATATATACACACACACACACATATATATATATATATATATATATATATATATATATATATATATATCTCATACCCCTGAAGTAAGTGCTGCCTCAACAATGGCTCATTTGATTTACCTAAAAGAAGCTCATGCTTAGGAGCTGGGGAGATAGCTCAGTAGAATAAATGTTTGCCTGGCAAGCGCAAGGACCTGAGTTCAATCCCCAGTCCCACCAAGAAAAAAAAAAAAGAAAGAAAGAAAAAAAGAAGCTCATGCTTACTCCTGAGTCAGGACAGACCTCTCAGAGCCTCACCTTTCTCAGTTGCACACCTCCTCCCAGGGATGGCAGTTTCTGTGTTCCCAGAGGCTCCTGCCACCCTCCCAGGCTGCATGGTGGGGTTCATCTTCCTCAGAGCCCCTCCCAGGGTGACTCACCCTGGCTAGGTATGTTGACTCTTGACCACACTCAACCAGACTTCCAGTCCCTGGTCATATCCCACCTACTAGGATATGATGTCATCCTGGGCTCTTGACACTAAAGGCTTGTCCAGCCTTACCCAGGTGCAGTTTCACTTACTTCCCTAACCTGGGCAGAAGTAGGAAATCTATTTTCCAGGGCAACTATGAGTAGACTCAGTGCTCCCAGAATTCCTGGACCTCAAGAGAACTGGGAGCCCCCAGTCTACGGAATGGAGGGGGAAGATGAGCGTGAGGGGTTGCTGTCTGGTTCCCTTGCTCTTCCTTCTGCTTTTCCTCACGTCCTGCCCTCTCTGGGCTGACTGTTCTCAGTCAAGTCTGGAGCCACCAACCTCTGCACTTCTTGTTTTGAGCTATTACTAAAGGACTTCAAATGTGGGCAGGAAGTTGCACCAGTGCTGCACCATCCAAGCTAGCGCCCAGCTGGAAACCTTAGTCACCCCAAGGTACTGCTTTCAGGCAGGCATCAGTGTTCCACTGCCTTCCCCAGTCACCAGAGATCCTCTGCCCATGGATGACACTTACTTGAGACTGCTGCCTCGGGCAACGTCCCACAGTACTAGCATTCTCCAGGAGGCCATACCTTCTAGAACAGTACTCTTGCTGGAAACCCACAAAAAGGCTCACCTTGCACTTAAGGGGCCATGCACATAAACACACATACCTGCACATCTATCAACACAATACACACTCATGTATACATGTTATGGCTTATGTCTAGTTGTCCCCCCAAAGCCTCATGCAGTCATGGGGTGGGGACTTCTAGAGATTGAGACTTGACTCATGACCCACTGGGATTATGTGTTTTAGTACTGATGGGGTTATTGGTCTGAGTACTGCTGGGATTATGGGTGTGGCCTAGGGTGGATAGGCTAAGGCAGAGAGCCTGTATGGAATGTAAAGAGAGATAGAGAGACAGACTCTCGCTGTTGCTCTCTGCTCCCTTGGTTGTACTGTTGCCTCTGCTGCCATTGTCGCTGTTCTACCACCATGAACTGCTGCTCTCTGCCATGTGCCTCTCTGCCTTCGAGCCAACCGAAAATGGACTGAAACCTCCAGTAACTGTGAGCTAAATAAACCTTTCCTTCCTTCTCCTTGGGTGTCAGGTATTTGTGCCAGCAACAAGAGCAACTAAGACAACACACAGCACAGATACCTGTGCGCATGTACAAACACCCACTTGGTCCCACTCAGTCGCTTGTAGCCTCTTGCTACCACCAGCAAGGACATGTAACTTACATGCAGCAAATGGGTTCCAGGGACTGGACTCCAAGCAGGAGTGCACCTGCCAACCAACAGGCTCTCTCAGTGGAGCACACAGCAGTTCCGGGCTTCTTTCTACACAAGATCGTTTTCTGTTTGAATCTGTTCCCAGTTGTCTGAAGCTGGAACATCTAGATATACACACCAGAAAACACCTTCAACCTTGTCTTATTCACCACTAAAACCTGCTCCAGAGAGAGCTTGCCTCAGGTGCCCATACACACTTGTTTAATGAACAAAACAGTGGTGAAGGCAGGTATGGTGGTGCAGGAAGTAATCCCAGCACTGAGGAAGCTGAAGCAGGAGGATTGCCATAACTATGAAGTGAGTCCAAGGCCAGCCTGAACTGCATAGTGAAACTGTGTCAGAAAGACACACAGGGGCCCAGTAGGATGGCTCAGTGGTCTAAAGCACCTGCTTAGGAAAGGTTAGGCAGCTGCAGGGACCATGGTTCTATCCTCGGCACCACATGCTGCACCAGCCCTGCCCTCAGGGCAGGCTGAGCTGGCCATAAAAATAAATAAACAAAAGTTCTGAAGCAAGAAAAAAATAAATAAATAAAATAAAAAATTAGCCGGGCGTGGTGGCACACGCCTGTAATCCCAGCACTCAGGAGGCTGAGGCAGGAGGATCAGTGCAAGTTCGAGACCAGCCTGGGCTACCAAAGTGAGCTCAAGGCCAGCCTCAACTGCATAGTGAGACCTTGTCTTAAAAAGACAAAAATAAATAAATAAATAAATAAATAAATAAAATAAAAATTAAAAAAATAAAAAATTAGCTCTTCTGCTTCAGTCCATCGAGTGCGTGCTCTCGCCTACTACACTAATCATGTCTTCTCACAAGACTTTCAGAATCAAACGATTCCTGGCAAAGAAGCAAAAGCAGAATCGCCCCATTCCTCAGCAGATTCGTACGAAGACAGGTAATAAAATCAGGTACAACTCCAAGAGAAGACACTGGAGAAGGACCAAGCTAGGACTGTGAGGCGTTGTGTGTGAGCTGCCACACATTTATCCTCTGGGAGGTCACAATACGATGTCTGCTCTCAATCATAGTCAAGACAATACTGAATATAAAGTTTTAAAAATAACCATTGCCTGGACAGTGGAATATGCTCAACCAGGAATTTTTTTTTCTGTATTCAGTACTATTGAATCAATAAATGTTTGAAACATTAAAAAAATTTTTTTAAATAAAAAATTATTTAAAAAAAGAAAAGAAAGACACACAAATAAAAGACTGGTATGTCCCAGTGGCTATGCCTTTCCAAACTGCACCTGTGACGCTCACCGGTTTGGGTTTCTCCACATCTGCCCACTACTCGTTACTCATTTTGTGTCACAGGCATCCTAGCGGGTGTGATGCCATCTCATGGCTTTGATTTGCATTTTCCCAGTGCCTGAGGATGTCGGGAGCTTTTTCACGTGCTTGCAGGCAACTTTTACATTTTGTGCATCTTTGGAGCGCTACGTAGTTTTAAGTACCCAGACAGGATGTGGCCATGGTTCCTCCTTACAGGAAAGCCTGGGACTTGCAGAAGTCCCGGCCGGCTTCTGGGAGGAGGGGAGCAGGGCGGGTTCACAGTTAGTTCCGGGAGGACGCCCTGGGCTATATCAGGCCGCGGTTTCACTTTTGGGACCGAACATCTCCTGGCCAGCGCCGCGCGCTTTCTTCTGTGCTCCTGCGCTGAGCAGGCACTGGGACCTCTTTCGCAGCGCCGCCTCGTTTCCCTAGCTTCCGGGACACATCCGTACCAGCTCTGCACCGGCCCGGTGAGCTATACGTGCCTAGCAGGCATTCCGTGTCCTCCCACACCCAACCCCCATCCCACCCCTGCTGGGAAGCCGGGCAACCTCAGATTGGGGTGGGACCCGTGAGATTCTGGGAAGGCAGCCCGCTGCTCCACACCTAGTGGTCAGGCTGTATTGAAGCTTGACCTGGAAGTGAGTCTTACAGGCAGCTAAGCCGCTTGTGGGCTCACCCTCCAACTTCAGCAAGTTCCTGGCCCGGGCTTCCTGGGGACATAGCCAGCCTCACAAGCACTTACTCGGGGTCCTGGTGTCTGATGCAGGCCAGGTTTGGCCCTGACTCCTAAAGTCTAAGCCCTTGATAACTGGCTCCTGGTGTTGTGGGCACAGGAGGGTCTGGAGGACACTGTCCAGGCTTTCCTTGGACTGGGGACGGGGGACCTTCTATGTGGTCCTCAGCTAGGAAGAGGCTGCCATACAAGTAGGCACTGCATCCCATAACTGCCCTAAACCTGTTTGGCTTCCAAGGTAGTAGCCTTTGCTGGGCGGGGCCAAGGGCTGGGTGGATGGCCTGAATCACACTAATTGCTGTGAGGGAAGTCCCAGCCCGGAATGCTCTGGCTCAGATAGACAAGCAATGGCTCAGGGACAAAGTATACAATGTTTCTTTCTGTGTTGGGTAGTAGTTGGGGGTAAGAGCTTTCTGTCAGACTATGTCCCAGTACTATCTGGATAGGGGCATGTATTAAGCAGCTTCCCCATTACTGCACAAAATACCTGACAGAGCCGGGCGTGGTATCGCACGCCTGTAATACCAACACTTGGGAGGCTGGGGCAGAAGGATTGGTGTGAGTTCAAAACAAGCCTGGGCTACAAAAGTGAGCTCAAGCCCAAAATGCATAGTGAAACAAGAAAAATAAAAAATAAAAATTCTAAAAAATGCATAGTGAGACCCTGTCTCAAAAAGACAACAACAACAACAAAAAAAAAATGACAGAGAAAATTTATTTGTTTGTTTGTTTGTTTGTTTGTTTGTTAGTGGTACCGAGGATGGAAGAGAACATTTAAAAGAGAGGTTTATTTTGCTCACGGTTTCTGTCCATGATCTGCTAGCTCTAAGCAGAGACCTCATGACAGAAGTAACAGCAGAGGAGCCCGGCGGGATGGCTCAGTGGTCTAAAGCACCTGCTTAGGAAAGCTTGGGTGACTGCAGGGACCGCGGTTCAATCCCCGGCACCACATGCTGCGCCAGCCCTGCCTTCAGGGCAGGCTGAGCAGGTTATAAAAATAAATAAATAAACAAACAAAAGTTCTGAAACAAGAAAAATAAAATAAAATAAAATTCTTGAAAAAAATTAAAAAAAAAAAAAAAGAAGTGATGTCAGAGCAAAGCTGCATAGTTCGCAGTAGCCAGGCATCGGAGCAGGGAATAGAGCAGAAGGGGAGGAAGAGACAAGGGACCACTTAGACCCTAAGGCCATACCTCTGTGACCCAGACAGACCTCTAAGTGTGTTTCACCATTCCCCATAGCAGATCCCACAGCCAGTCAAATTGTAGCTCCCCCTAACAGCCACAGGCCACTTTGGAAGGACGTAGGTATCCAAATACAACACCCATTCTTCTCAAGAGAATGCCTTCAGCCTTCGAGAGAGTGGTCCGGAGTGTGATCCGGGAGCTGGACCATAGCAAAGAGCTCATCCCAGTGAACAGCCTTAAGAACTCTACCAGCTTCCGGCCCTATTCCCTGCTGAGAAGAAAGGCCCCAACTTCATTGTTCTGGAAATCCCGTTACTCGTGTATCAACCTATCAATCAAAGACATCCTGGAGCCCGATGCCCCAGAACCAGGTATCCAAACTCATGTTGAGACAGAGCACCAACTGGGCCGGGTAGAAGAAGGTAGTGGGCTGTGTCCTCTACCCTGGGGGTGGGACAAGACCACAGTCAGTGGGACAGGGCCTCAAGTCTGGTTTCCCTTCAGATTTGGAGCGTAGTAGCACCTTCTACTTAAGTGATAGCACGGACGGGAAGGTGCAGGGCAACGTGGAGGCAGAAGTCGCAGGACAAGTGAAGATTGCAGGTGGGGCTGCAGTGTCTGGCAGCTCCAGCATCTCGGTGAATGTGTGCGCCCTGAGTGTGGGTCCAAATACGTGGGATCACATGCATAAGGAAAGGTGAGCCCCAGGGGACAAGGGCCCTTTGAGAGTAGCTGTGTTCTTGGGAAGGCCCTAGGAGCATATTAGGACTGTTCCAGACATTGCCTGTGTAAGCCCTGAGGGAAGTCCTAGAGGCAAGAGAGTGCCGTGGCTGATGGTCAGTTGTCAGAGAAGGAGGCTGCGTGGGCTAGCTGCTGGTCATGATCCCCAGGGCTGGAGTGTGGGCACATCCTGGGGCCTGTACGTGGCCTGATCCACAGGCTGCTGTAAGAAGTGAGTGACAGGGACATGCATGATGAAAAATAGGCTCTGAAAAAAAAAAATAGACTATGGACAGCACCCCGGGGTGCTGCCATCTCCCTGCTGGACCTCCCCCCACCACCTTGTACCCACCTAGATACCATGAAAGAACACTCAGGAAGTATATCTGTGCCTGGTACCCATAGAGTCCTGGTTGGCCTCCCTGCTTGACCCTGCCTACTGGTGGGGCCTGGAGAGGGAAGCCAGTCCCTTGTGGGTGCACCCAGTGAATTTCCTGCAGGCGTCTGCGGCAGCCGGAACACAAGGTCCTGCAGCAGCTTCGGAGGTGCAGGGACGACGTGTATGTGGTCACAGAGGTGCTACAGACACAGGAGGAGGTGGAAGTCACTCGTATAAGCAAGCAGGAGGGCTCAAGCCAATGCACTGTGCCTGGAGCCATGTGCTTGAAGGTGTGTGGTCAGCCAGGACCCTGCCTGGCCCTGGGTCACCGTGTGGTAGCAGCAGGAGTGGGAGAGCTAGTTTCAACATCCCAGGGTACAGGCTGCCGTAGGGCTGGGCTTTTTCAAGAATTTCCCTGGAGAGCTTCCAGTTTCACACTTGCCCAGAGCCAAAGTTACCCAAAGGCTGAGTTGGCCAGCATAGATGGCAAGCCTGTCACCATGACCCAACCCACACCCATGCCTATAACCCTGTACCCAGAACGTGGCCCTGAACCTGTATCCATCCCTCAGGGTGATGTTGACGGCCACTTGAGGCAGAAGAATAAGGTCATCATTCCTGCAGGCAGCATCCTCGCATTCCGGGCGGCCCGGCTGGTCATTGACACTGACTGGGGTGAGCATGGGGAGACTTGGGGAGGAGAGTGTTGTAGGCATTTGTCTGCACAGCTTTTCAGGTCAGGGGCAGGCACCCTGAGCTCTGGCATGTAGGTGACTGGGGCAGGGCTTTACCTGGCAGGGGAGCCCTTTGGGCAGGGGCAGCGTAATGACCCGTCTGTCCCCATCTGCTCCCACCTGCTGCCAGACATATTGCTCATCCCTGATGAGAAGCAGAGGACCTTCCCGCCATGCCTCCCAGGTGAATCCTTAGGACCCCCAGCCCAGCCCATCAAGTGGGAGAAGTTTCTCCTTTGACCACAAAGGACTTCTCTCATGCTCAGGGAACAGCGCAGCTGCACAGCCTCCTGAGGGAGTGGGCGCTATGCACAAGATGTGGTGCTCGGGTGATGGTGGGACTGCTTGGCCTGTCTTGGGCTGTCAGTGTTGGGGGTGTCATGGGAGTGGGGACTGGGAGGGACTGGGGATGCCTCTGATCACTGTCCCTCCCCCCACATCTCACACCCTTCCCAGGAGGCCATCCACAATTCTTCAGCCTCTCCTCAGTGTTGGAGCCCATCTTTGAGCGCTTAAAGCTCATGACAGGTTAGTATCCCTTGACCACTCACTGCTGGGAACCCTGTGGGCTCTCCTGTATGACTGACCAGGGCTATCTGTGCAGACGGGGTCTCTGAGGACTGGGAGGTCACAGAAGACTTCCAGGGCCTGCGGACAGAGGTGGAAGCTGGTTCTACAGAACTGCAGAAGCTGGAGAAAGAGCTGAGACAGGAGTTACTGCTGAACCTGAGGAAGGTCCTGTGTGACCCCTTAGCCCTGCAGGACTTAGAGGCCTTGGTGAGTGGTGGTATAGCAGACAGGGGACAGGGGACAGGGTCTGCCCTAACTAGCCCAGGCTCACCAGCACCTCTACTCCAGCTGGCACAGGGCCTGTTTGGTGCCAGGGAAGTGAAGCCTCTGCCTGGTCCAGTGGGTGACATCCTCGAATGCCTGGTGCTCCCATCCGGGCTGCTGGTACAGGCACTTGCTGCCCCTATCTTTTACCTGCTGGGGGCACTGAGTGGTGAGTGGCTCCTTGGGTAGGTAGATATGTACAGCACAGCGGGAGACATGGGTTCCTTGTGGGAACTACCAGAGCATACTTTCAGCCAAGGTCTCTCTCTAGCACTGAGTGAAACACAGCAACAGCTGCTGGCTGAGGTGCTTTTCACAGGGGACATGTCAATACAACTTCAACTGGTGAGAAAAGAGTGTGGAGGATGGAGTGGGACCCCAGGCACATCTGGAAAGGGTGGAATGTATGGGCAAGTGTTTTATGCCCAGAGGCTCAGGACTGATGCTCCCGTGTCCACAACCTTGTACCCTTCCTCACAGGTGGACCACCTCTTGGAACAGAGCATCCCATGGCAAGAGCAAAGTGATGTGTCACTGCCCTCCAAACTCCTTGAGAATAACTGGGGAGAGGAGGCACCAGTCTGGACCTTGCTGGAGGAATGTGGCCTGGAGCTCCAGGTGGAGGCCCCCCAGGTACACTGGGAGCCAGAAGCGCAGGGCCCCACCTGTGCACTCTATGCTTCCCTGGCACTGCTGTCAGGACTGAGCCAAGAGTCCTGCTGACCTGTGCCTACACTCTAGGAGCTCCAGGAAGGCCAACTGTCCACCTCAACTGCAGGGCTAGTTCACCATGATACTCTGAAGCTGGGGAAACTCAATAAACATGATATACATGTGCCCACATTGGCAGCACAAAGAATATGTGTGATGTACAATGGAAAGAATAGCCGCTGAGGGTTTGAAGGGCTGTGGGTTGGGGTTGGGTGGGAACGGATGGGAACTGTGTCGTTGGAAGACCAGAAAGGACATGGGGCGGGGAACAAGCATCTCTCCCCACCTTGCTTCGAGAGGCTGAGGAGCGCCTGCTCTTAGTTATGCCCCTGTCCCCAGCTTCCCCAGCACGCTTGCTTGCCTGTGAAAGATGGGCAAAGTGATTGCCAAGAGACAGCTGACAGGCAGATACCCACAACTCAGGGCTGCACAGACGCTCCTGGAGCGCAAGTGGTGACCCGTCCTGTAGCAAGAGACCAGAGCCTCCCAGACACCACCTTGCAGGTCCCTAGGAAGTCAGCACGTTTCAAGGCACAGGTAAGTCCACTTCTTGCAGGACCCAACAGCCCATCTATCCTGTCCCTAAGGAGAGATGTGCATAATTGATAGAATCAGGCTCTTATGGTGACCCCTGAGAGCTCAGATGCCAGGAGCATGTCTACTTGACAGGGAGCATGGTCCATTTGCAGAGTCTCTCTCAGCCTGGAGGGAGGAAGAGAAAGTGGTGCGCCCCCTTCCGTCCTAGAACACCGTTACCATGCCATCTTTTTTTGTCTTTTGGAGAAAGGGTTTCACTGTGCAATTCAGACTGACCTTGAACTTCTTGCTAGCCCGGGCTGGCCTCAAATTTTTGGTACTTCTCTTGCCTCAGCCTCTTGAATTCTGGGATTATCTGTGCCACCATGCCTGGCCATTTCATTTGTAGGAATTGCTAAGAACCACAAAAAGGGACAGTAGGCTGTGGTATTAAAACTCCAAGAAAGCTCAGCAGTGGAATTAGCATTGAAACAAAAGGCACTGAAAATATCTCAGATCTAGATTACAGAACCCAAGAAATCCGTCTCCACATATGGTGAAGGAGGCCAGCCTTCTCTCAAGGTCATATTCCTCCTTTGAAAACTTTTTAAAAAGTCATTTGAAAGCAAAAACAAGGTGAACAGCCAGACTGTAGAAAGCATTGAACAAGTAGGTACCACAGCACCACTTTGGAAGCCCCAAAGCCCTCAAGGCCAGGCTGTAAGCAGGTCCTTCCAGCCCATGTGGAGGGTTCAGCTGTTGATCCTTGGATCTGAGGCCATCAGTCAGGTCTCTGAGCCAGCCATAAAAATAAATAAATAAACAAAAGTTCTGAAACAAGAAAATAAATAAATATTTTTTTTAAAAAAAATAGATGTTTAAAAAAAAAAAAAAGAAAGCTTGGGCGGCTGCAGGGACCGCGGTTCAATCCTTGGCACCACATGCTGGGCCAGCCCTGCCCTCAGGGTAGGCTGAGCCGGCCATACAAATAAATAAATAAATAAATAAATAAACAAACAAACAAAAGTTCTGAAACAAGAAAAAAATTAAAATTAAAATTAAAAAATTCTTTAAAAAAAAAGAAAGGAGGAGGAGGAGGAGGAGGAGGAGGAGGAGGAGGAGGAGAAGATGATGATTGGGGAGAACAGGTTTCTTCTCTCGTGGGAGAGAGAGCTAGTCCTGAGGGGATCCATTTAGGCTGTGTCCTGACACCCAGCCCTACATGTGAGCAACTCCTGGATGGGAGGCCCACTTGAGAACTCCTGCAGGCCACTGTACATGTCCACAGTGTTTTCATCCAGCCTTCTCTACCTCTCTCCCTCTTTCATAGGTACCTAGTAACTTCCCCAGCATTCTCTCACTTGTACTTAGTGATCCTCCTATATCAGCCTCCCCAGCATTGATATTACAGGTGTACGCCACCATACCCTGTCTTGGCCTGCTCGACATGCCTGGGACAAAGCCACCATGGCATGTGGTAGCTGGGATCGAACCCAGATCAAACCTAGGCAGGTGCTTAGACCACTGAACTATCTCTGCAGCCCTGGTTTTTGCCTTTCTGAGTCTCACTATATAGTCCAGGCTGGCCCTGAACCCACTATGGAGCACAGGTTGGATTCTAACTCAAAGTGACCCTCTTGCCTTAGCCTCCCAAGTTCTGGGATTACAGGCATTCATCCCCACTCCAGGCTTGACCTTTGCTCTGGAAGATCCAAATTAGTCCTGATCCGGGGCTGGGGAGATAGCTCCGTGGCACAAGTGACTGCCTGGCAAGTACAAGGTTGTGAATTCAAATCCTAGTCCCATAAAAAACAAACAAACAAACAAAAAATTAGCCCTGATCCTTGCCTCTGTCTCCATGAAGACCGAGGCCCTTGACCTGACCCTGCTCTGAGGACCACGTATAGAGAGCCTAACACCAGTCATGGTAGAACTTTGATCACATTAATTCAGTGTGTTAGAGTATAGGTCAGCTTATCCTGCCTCAAGGAAAATTCAGCCTGACCCTGGCCAAAGCCATGGTACTCAGGCTGTGCCATGCTTCTCTGTTGCCCTGGCTGAAGCCGGATCCTGAATCTGGTGTACTCAGCATAAGCACATTCTCAGACCATCTCCAGCAATCTTTGGTATTTATATTTTATTTTAAAACTTGCCATAGGGTGCAAAGGAAATGAAGTGAACAGGACCCCATGCCTGCCCCTGAGGACGCCCAGTGTGGGGGAACAGTCCACCTGCACAATGAGGTCTTAGAAGTTAAGAATCTGTCTCAACACAGGTCTGGGTGAGAGAACTTGCCCAGGCAAGCACCCAAAGGGGTGAGGTCACAGCTTTGGCAGTCCCCACAGGGGCCGCTTCCCATCTGTCCAGTCCCACCATTCCTGCTCAGCCCTATGCAGGGTGCCGAGTGCCACAGCCCCTACTCACAGTCTGTTATGGGGTACCCACTCCCATGCCCCAACTCCTGGTGTACTCCTAGCCTTTGCTGCCCAGCAGAAAGGGATTGTAAACAAGGTCACAGGAGGTGGAAGGTCAAGTGGCCAGTGGAGGAGATCAGTAGGTGTAGCCAGTAGGGCAGGTCAATGCCCTCCTCATAAGCTCAGGGAACATGAGCCAGGATAGCAGTCAGAAGTAACAGACAATACTTGGTGGCACAAATGCCTGCCTGGCAAGTGCAAGATCCTGAGTTTGATTCCTGGTGCAGGAAAGGAAAGGAGA
>PVJA010037744.1:0-20139 GCA_004027025.1 Myocastor coypus | reverse complement strand
AAGAAAGAAACACATTTTGGGGCCTGGCAGGATTGCTCAGTGGTCTAAAGCACTTGCTTGGGAAAGCTTGGGTGGCTTCAGGGACCGCGGTTCGATCCCCGGTACCACATGCTGCGCCAACCCTGCCCTTGGGGCGAGCTGAGCCGGCCATAAAAATGAGTGAATAAACAAACAAAGGTTCTAAAATGAGAGAAAAATAAATAAAATTAAAAAATTCTTTAAAAAAAACACATTTTAAATATATAAATATAAATATATCATGATAGCTACTAGTCCAAAGAAAAGTCATACTGACTACACTAATAGCAAAAAAAAAAAAAACATAGTCTGATGTAAAATCTATTACTAGAGATCCAATTACTTATTAATAATGATTAATAATAAGAGCCAATTAAAATAACAGAATCTTAAGTGTTTATATGGACACTTAGGATACTTAATAATAATAATAAAAAAAAAAGCCAACATGCATTTTTTTTTTTTTTTTTTGTCTTTTTGAGACAGGGTCTCCCTATGCAGTTCAGGCTGGCCTTGAGCTCACTTTTATAGCCCAAGCTTGTCTCAAACTCACACTGATCCTCCTGCCTCAGCCTCTCAAGTGCCAAAATGTATTATTGCTGGAGATTTCAACAATCTTCACTCAAAAATTGATAGAATGAATAAATAAAAAAGTGAGGCTATAGAAGATGGAACAACAAATACTGTCAAGCATCTTGGCCTAACCAACACTCATAAAACACTTCAAACAACAAAATGCATGTCCTCTTTGAGCACTCCTGGCACATTAAGCACCAGAGCCTGCGTCCTGGACCACAGAACAAGTCTCAGTACACTTCAGATAGCTTGGTCATGTGAACTTCTTGCATTGCACTGGGATTAAAATTTAAACCAATAGCAAAAAGAACTTTGTAAAATCTTCATGCATTTAGAATTAAATAATAGTACTAAGTAACCCAGAGATCAAAATGAAATTGAAAAATGAAATTAGAATATATTTTGAACAGAAAGAAATGAAAATATAACATCAGTATTTCTGGGAAGCCTTCAAGGCACATTGATGGGGAAATGTCTGGCACTGAACAAATTTATTAGAAAAAAAAAAAAAAGATCTCAGCAACCAGTCTTGAGCTCAGCTTTTGTCTTAAGAAACTAGAAAGGGCAGAGCCAAGAAAACCCAAATAGGCTGAAGAGAGGAAAGAATGAAAACAAAGTGAAAAATTAATGAAATAGGATATAGAAAAACAGAATCAACAAAACCAAAACCTGGCTCCTTGCAAAGATAGTAAGGTGGCAGCTGCTCAGCTTCTTAATCCTAGCTAGGTGGGAGCCTGAGGCAGGAGAATTGCAAATTCATGGCCAGCCTGGGAAATTTAGCAAGACCTTGTCTCAAAGTGAAAAAAAAAGAAAAAAAAAAGTGATAGCAATGTAGTTCAGTTGCAGAGTGTGTGCCTAGTATGTATGTGGACATGAGTTCAGTCTGTAATATTGAACAAAAAAATCTGTAATAATGATAAATTTCTAGTTCGATCAATTAAAAAAAAAGAAATAAAAAAGATTTCTAGTGTGAAAATTAAGACAGTTGGCATTCCTATAGATTCTCCAGGTCACAAACAGTTAAGCATATATTCTGAACAACTTTATGGCAATAAACTCAACAACTTAAATAAATGGAATGTATGTCTTAAAAAATACAAACTATCAACGCATACTCCTGGGGCAAGTGCTTATTCTACTGAACTATTTCCCTGCCCACCCCTTTTTAAAGAAATTATAGTTATTAGCTGTAGTTATTAACAATCTTTCTACTCTCATGAATTTTACTAAACATTTAAGAAAATCATATCTACTCAACATAATTTCTTCTCTTCTTTCCTCTTCTCTTTCTTTATCTCCCATGTTCTCTATGTTTTTTGTGGGAGATACTGGGGATTGAACCTAGGACCTTTGCAGAGAGCTAGGTTCCCGGTCCTTTATTTTTTTATTTTGAGACATGGTCTTCCTAAGTAACTGAATTCTTTAGGCCAGATTCATACTTTTGATATTCCTGTCTCAGCCTCCCAGAATACCAGAATGACAGGGGTGTGCCACCACGTCCAGCTCTCCCAAAAGTGGTAAAGTGGGTAATAAGTTTGAAGAAATGCATCCCAACCCATTCTACAATACCAGCATTATCCTGATACTGAAAGAATCATAGGAAAATAGTTCCATAACTATAGTTCCATAATCTCAATATTAAATTTATGAATATTACAGGGTGTGCTGGTACAAGCTTGTAATCCCAGCACTCTGGGAAGATGATGTAGGAAGTCTACAACTTTGAGCCCAGCCTAAACAATTTAAGGGGTTAGCCAGACTGTCTCAAAAAAACAAACCAGAAAACATGAAGGATTTTAGCTCAGTATGAAGATGCTGGGGCCAGCGAGATGGTTCAGTGGTCTGAAGTGCCTGCTTAGGCAAACTTAGACAACTGCAGGGACCATAGTTCAATCCCTGGCACCACATGCTGAGCCAGCTCCACCTCCAGGGCATGCTGAGCCAGCCATAATAAAAAAAAAAAAAAAGGAGGAGGAGGAGGAGGAAGAGGAAGAGAAAGAAGAAGAAGAAGAAGAAGAAGAAGAAGAAGAAGAAGAAGAAGAAGAAGAAGAAGAAGAAGAAGAAGAAGAAGAAGCTGAGTTGAATCCCTAGTAGCACAAACCAAACAAGTTTTATGAATACAATTAAATCCAGCAGTAAAATAAAAGGGAAATACATCATGTTTCAGTGTGATTTTCACTAGAAATGCAGAATATAGAGTTATATAGAGTTAGTTTAGTATTCAAAAACCAACCAATTTAAGTCACAATATTAACCAAGTAAAATTAAAAAATAAACATAGGAAACAAGATGAAGGTATAGCTCAATGGTAGAGTGCTTGCTGAGCATATTCTGGGTCCTGGGGACAATTGTCAGCACTTAGATTATCTCAAATATAGAAAAATTATTTGACAAAATCCAGCATTCTTTTTTTTTGTGTGTGTATGGGGTGGGGGGACCAGGGATTGAACTCATACCCTTATGCTTGCCAGACAGGCACTTATTCTACTGAGCTATTTCCCTGGCCTCTAGAATCCAGCATTCAATCCTGACAAAAATTCTTAGTAAACTGCAAGGATATTCTTCAATGTGCTCAGAGATGTCTATAAAATCTCAATAGCTCATGTCATACTTTAAAAAATGGCAGTCGACGTGGTTTCCCACTAAGATCAAGGATAGTACAGGGTAGCTGTTCATGCCACTTCTATTTAACATGGACTTGGAGATTTGGGGCAGTGCAGTCAGGCAAGGAGTGCTGGCAGGTTCTGGAAGAGCCTAGAGGAGGACTGCATGTGTATCTGTCTGTCTGTGTGGCCAGGTGCAAGAGAGGGGAGCATTGATCAAGCATGGGTCTCCAGGCAGCCGCATGCTTGCTATCACAGGTGCAAAGTCATCTGGAAGGGGAAGAAGATGGTAGGTGGATGGAGCCTGGGGTGAGTGTAAAATAGCTCGTGGGAGCTTGTGTTTGTGGCTAGATGTATAGAGGTTATAAAAGACCATGGCAGACAGTGCTAAGCAGAGATCAGAATCTGGACTAGGGGCAACATTCAAAGCCAGGTGAGGGGTGGGGGTTCTATTACCTGCAGCACAGTCACTGTGGGAGGGTGTTGGGGGGCAGTGTGACTTCAGGAGTGAAGCCACAGGGTCGCCAACTTTCCTCTGTTTACCTGGAACCGTTCTTGTTTCAAAACCAAAGCCTCCAACCTGTAGAGCACCTACTATCGCAGGCAGCTGAGTTAGAAATACTATAGGCAGTCAGATGGGGTTAGGCCCTTGAAAGAGATAACACAAAAGGCAAAGTATCTTGCAACTATGGGAGGGATGGATGCTCCTGCCGTGGGCCAGACCTAAAGGCCAAAGCTGAAACAAATGCTGACCTCCCTAAAGTCTGGTGTCCGAGACTGATCGTCATCCCGAGTTAGCCAGAAGAACCATTAATCTGACTACTACTGGATGGCTACCTGATAAAGTCCTGTTCTACATTCATGCCTGCTTGCTACATGACTGGCTTCCCCATTTGGTCCTGGACTTAATCAATTTTACCCGAGTAGTAGTGCTTGTAACCTCATTGGCTGACCATAGCTTTGTTCCACCTCATGTCCACTTAAAGGAGTTCCCCTGTTCTCCACCATCTTAGACCCACCTCACTACAAGGTTTTCCTTTGTAAAAGTCCCTGGAAGAGTCAGCTTCCTGGGGACAACTGGCTCAAGCCTCCCTGCTGTCCCTCCCTCAGACAGGCGCTTTCTTTCCCCCAATAAATATGTTTTGCTCATAATCTCTGTTTGTTCCTAAAATTCATTCTTCGGTTTTAGAGAACACGAACTCCTCCCAGGTACTTTTCAGATTTGGAGTTTTATTTTTCCCCATATCATTTGGAGGTTCCCTGTATCATTTGGAGGTCATCCACCTGAGATCAGCTTTTTCTCCCTGTATCCCTATGGCCAGACCAATCAAGGTGGTTGGCCAACCTGTTGAACAGGGTGATCCTCCCGGGCCTGAGGGTTCTGAGGGTGTCGACGAGAATTGGACACTTGGGAAAGAGCAGTGCGTAAAGGTTAGGAGGGAAGCTAAGGACTTAGTGGTGTTTTTCTTGCAGCCACAATAGTGCCTGGCCCCTAACACTTCCAGAGACTGCAAGAATTAATTTTTGCCATAGCTGCATAACTTTTGCATTAACTTTTTTTTTGTTTTTTTTAATCTTTTTGAGACAGGTTCTCACGATGCAGTTCAGGCTGGACTTGAGCTCACTTTGTAGCCTAGGCTGGTCTCAAACTTGCAGCAATCCTCCTGCCTCAGGCTCCTGAGTGCTGGGATTACAGGCCTGCACTACCACTCCTAGCATTGCATTAATTTAATATTCTTAAAAATCAACTCCTTAAACCAGGCATGGTGGCACACACTTGTAATTGTGGCACTCTGGGAAGCCAAGTCAGGAGGATAGAAAGTTGGAACTCAGCTTCGGCATTTGGGAATTTATCAAAACCATGTTTCAAAAAAAAAATTTAGTGTGAAGTTCCCCATGGCTGAGAATTAACTTAATAAATAATCAAATCAGTCCTTTAATAGTTATACCTCGAAACAAAATGAACAAAAAACAAGCCACACACGTGGCCACCGAGCTGGAATTGGACTTGGGTCTGCTGCTTGGCAAAGGATCTGAGCCCAGCGCTGCTCCTTCGCTGTCACCTTCTTCCACCTTCTCTGGGAGCTGAGCCAAAGAAGGCGGAAGAAGGTGCGCCAAACTCAGCTCCTCTTCTTGTACTGCTTGTGAAGAAAGGAACTTGAAAGGGACATAGTGTTGTCATTAGACTAAGAGTTCTGTGTTCCTCACCTGCCTAAGTCATCTTTCCTCCTGTGGGGGCCCGGTAACTGGCGTCCATCTTGTAATTACATCAGCCATCCCCCTTGGGGTCCCTGAGTTTAGTTTCGGTTTCTGTGCCTCCTAATAAGTTTCTGTTCCCCCACCCCTTACTTAGTTCTCCTAAGTCACATGCTCTAAGTCCTCCCCCGGTTGCCTTGGATGCTCCACGACGTGTTCTAAAGTTGCCTAAGATACCGGCCGACGTCGCTGGCAAAATTACCTCATTCGCACACTCTGTATATATACCCGAGCACTCTTTTGAATAAACAATACTTGATCAGAATTCTGTCTTGTCTCCATTCTCAGTGTCTCCTTCCCCTTTCTCCTTTTCAGTCCGCTCTCCCCGTCTAGGGTCTGCGTTGACTACTCACCAGTCGGGCATCCTCCCACATTTTGGAAGACACTGTAAGGGTGTGATTGGGACTGCTGGTCCTCTTGGCATGCAATAATAGCTGTGCATTTTAATCCTGAAATGTCATTCAGGTGGCATTATGCTGAAGGTCATGTACCAGCTAAGACTCAGCTGATCTAACCCTCCATCCTGACTATGTTCTTTCTTTCTTCATTTTTAGACAGAAGCAGAGGAATTTTTTTTTTTTTTAATGCTTCAACTTCTTCTTCTTCTTCTTCTTCTTTTTTTTTTTTTTTTTTTTTTTTTTTTTTTTTTTTTTTTTTTTTTTTTTTTTTTTTTTTTTTTTTCTTGTTTCAGAACCTTTGTTTGTTTATTCACTCATTTTTATGGCTGGCTCAGCCCGCCCCAAGGACAGGGCTGGCGCAGCATGTGGTGCCGGGGATCGAACCAAGGTCCCTGAAGCAGCCCAAGCTGGCGCTTTAGACCACTGAGCCATCCCGCCGGGCGCCAGGATTTATTTTTAAACAGAGATTGAACCTGAATGAAGTCCACAGAGGGCAGAGGCTACTCCAGGGTCACCTGCCCACAAAATTGGGACCAGCCTGCCCTTCTAGCTAGGTCATCATACCTGGTTGCCTGATTTGTTACTTTCTCCCCTACTTTGCCTTCAGAGACAATTTTGCGCCTTGATTTCTGACTTCTTGTCAGCTGTGATTAATGAGGAAGGCTCCTGCATACATGATTTTCAGCTGTACCCAGTTTACGACAAACAGATTAGATCATTTAAGTCAGAATAATGCTATTTAGCAAAGCTGGATTTAGAGCTGGCAGAAATTAAGGAGATTAATTTAAAGGTAAAAAGATAGTGACAATCATAGATCAACACCTAAAAAATCTCACTGCCTATACACATCCCTAATTGAGAAGTATGTGGAAGATTCCATCCGTGAAATTCAATTATCATGCAAGCTGGAGGAAGCAGCTTCCCAGGGGGAAGAAACCAGGCAGCCCAAATCAAAACGACCCCACCTGTCTGTTTTCATGTCAAAAGAGTGAGAAAGCCTGTCTGGGTGAGGATGAAATATGGACAGTATGCATCAGCTTAATGAAAATTTCCAGGGGTCTCTTCCTGTAATGGGATTACTTCTTAAGCTCCTCTGTCACAGGTCAGCCCAGAAAAAGTCTCTGAGGCTCCATCAAGCTTCTGGAATCCGACTGGTTAGAGACCCCATTCTTAAAGGTTTTTTTTGGGGGGGGGGCTGGGGTTTGAACTATCTCCCCCGCCCCTGGGATCCTATTTTTGACATCCTTTTCCTTCAGCTTCTGGGAAGGTGGGACTGAATGGGGTTCATACACAAAAGGAGCTCTTGAACCCTGAGCTCTGCACCTCTTCCACTTCCACTGATTAGGGGCTTCTTAACCAGAGCAATCAGCACAAAAACTCGAGACAACAACTGTAATGATTGCAAATGAGCCAGTGGTAATTGACCCTCCTTTTAACTGCAGGGAGGGGTGTGGAGTGAGGGGAGTCCTTAGCAGTGCCCCCCCCCCCAGTGCTGAGATTCAGTCTCTAAACCTTGATCAGAAGAGCTGGATGGTGGCTTTTTAAAGTTAATTGCTTCGTGGTAGTGGAGGGTGAATAAAAACTTGTTCTTTTCTGGAGCTCAGAGCCTTGTAATCTGCAAAGCGCTTTCTCATCCATCAACTCAGAAAATTTGACTCAGAAAACTCAGAGATAATGTTTCCCATTATACAGAAGAAGAGGCTCAGGTTACGTGATGGGTTGGCCTCATCTATTTGAGAG
This sequence comes from Myocastor coypus, assembly GCA_004027025.1. NCBI lineage: Eukaryota > Metazoa > Chordata > Mammalia > Rodentia > Myocastoridae > Myocastor > Myocastor coypus. The sequence goes on along the minus strand of PVJA010037744.1, from coordinate 12,548 downwards.
CTGGTCCCTATCTAGCATGTGTCTGGTGACCACTGAGCTGGTTCATGTACAGGAAGCTGCAGAATTAGTCTTTCAGGAGCTGGTTCTACTGGGGATGATCAGACGCAGACTGATGGGATGGTCACTGAAGGTCGAAGGTGAGAGGATCACTGGAGAGGAGTGTACAGGCTGAAGTCAAGTGTGTAAGAGACTGCCTGCCAAAGAGACCTCCAAAAACTGGTGTTAAATCTGTCTTGATTACGTGGTGGCTGAGGCTGACAAGATGGTTCAGCAGTCTAAAGTGCCTGCCTAGGAAAGCTTAGGCAACCTCAAGGGATCACAGTTCAATCTCCAGCACCACATGCTGTGCTAGCCCCACCCCCAGGGTGGGCTGAGCTGGCCATAATACAAAAATAAATAAATAATAAAATAAAATACATGGTAGCTCAAGTGCATGGCATCAAGCAGGTTTTAAAAATACATGTTAAGTAAGTGAATAAATGACGATGCCTCTTGAGATAGGCTTTGAAGAATGTAATGGACTTGGGGGAGTTGGAGAAAAGGTGGTAAGTAATTATTGACCAAGAGAATAAGAAATACAGACTGTCAGCTATGTGAGCTGTGGTTTGTTGAGCTGGGGGCTGAGGACAGATAGGCTCTGGCTGATGTTAACAATGTGGTTTTGCTAATTCACTGAAGTGCAACAAATCTCTGCCATATGGGCCAGTGTAGGGTGACAGTCAAATCTCCCCTTCACACTAAGCCTGCTTAGCTCAGTGTCAATGAGATCCTTGTTTTGTGGACCATCAGTACTTCTCCAGTGATGCTGAGATTTTGAATTAGTTTTGTCAAGAATGGTTTTGGGGGCTAGGGAGATAGCTCAGTGGAACAAGTGCTTGACCAGCAAGTATAAGGTCCTGAGTTTGATCCCTAGTACCACCAAACAACAACAACAACAAAAAGAATGGTTTTGAATTGTAATGTCCCATCCTAGATCAGGGCATGGCCAACAAGAGATGAGTAAAGCTCAAGACAGGGAGGGAAAGATCTATGTTTAGTTGAATACATGGGTAGCTTTCAGTGTACAATGAAAATCCACAATGCTGACTCTTCATGTTAATTGTATATTGCAAATATTTTGAGTCCTCCAGGAGCACTGCTTGTCCCAGTCTGGAAAGGAAGGCTTATTGTCAAGGTGCACCCCTGTGCCTAACCCTCCACTGCCCCAATGCAGGAAGCAGAAAACGTAAACATATGATATGTCTCCTGTCCACAGCGCCATCTTTCTGTTTGTGATCAGAGCCAACTGGGCCTGACAGGCTCAGGGCCAATGTGAAAGGCAATGACTACACAAAAGAGAAATGCAGTAAGGAAGCCTGCCTTGCCTGGCCCTAACTGTAGGATTAGCATTTCTAGCCTCTTCCCTCAAATTAACAATGGATTTGTCAAGGCCTAAGCAGGAGGGGTTTGTTGGAAAATCTGACAGTTGCCCTGCATAGTTGGCTGCTTCTTCTGCAGCTGTAATCCCTTCTAGAGCTGTCCTCTGACTCTCTGCCCTCTCCATGCCTCTGGGGCTGACCTGCACTGATGGTACTTCCTGACTCTTACCATGGGACACCAGGTTTTGTGGTAAGGGAGATTAGAAGGTGAAAGGAAGAAGTCAGTATGCCTGCTGACTTCTACACTGTCAGCCTCTGTAGCTTTAGTTGTCTCTGGGCTCACATAATGCTATTTCTTTCCTTTGCCCTTTCCGGTTTGGGGTCTCAATGGCTCCCACTATTGCTGGTGCCTGGGAGTGGATCTTGCTTCATCCTTGGAAGGAGCCCCCTTCCTTTTTTTTTTTTTTTTTTTTCCAATTCTTTTATTGTTTAAATTTAACAATGGTTATATTACATATTTTCATCATCGGATCAGTTGGAGCCCCCTTCCTTAAAGTCTCTCCTCTGGCTGGATTTATAATGCCTGTCTGACGATGTCTGTTGATGGGTCCCTGGAGGTCAAGGCTCCTGTTAATCTCTAAATACCCCTCATCTGATTTACAGCCTGGACTCAGAACCCCAGTAAGTACTTGAGAATCTCTTTATTTCTCCAGGAGCCCCTGTCGTTTGAGGAAATCTCCATCTGCCCACTTTTCCCTCTCCTCTCAGTTGGGAGGATGGCATTCATCCTGGCTTCTTCTTTGTAAGGAGCCTGAGCACATCAGCAGTTGGATTGCCATGGGCAGTACATGAGATCTCAGCTGCTCCAGGTGTGCAGGGCCCATTTGGCCTCCAGAGGCCAGGCAAGTATACCATGTGGCTCCTACAGGGCAGGTGAAAACAACAGTCAGTGAGGACAAGCGCCTTGTCCTGCCTCCAGGTCAGCATATCCAGGTGTAACCTGGTTCATGGGAGAAGGAAGGAACAACTGACTTTTAGGATTGGGAAGAGCCAAGTTAAACATCGATGGGGCTGGGGAGATAGCTCCGAGGCACAAGTGCCTGCTGGGCAAGTGCAAGATCGTGAGTTTGAACCCTGGTCCCACAAAAAAAAAAAAAAAAATATTGAATCCTCCTCCTATACACCAAGTGTCCTTGGGCAAGGCACCTGTCTGTCTTGTTCCTCTTGTGTAAGAGGGGAGTGTGATTGTCTCCACCCTCCACAGTTCCAGCAAAGCTGCACATGGTTGTGGGCAGGAAGGGCTGTTTCTTGAGCCAGTGCTGGGCCATCTGCTGGCGCTTCCCCTCCCCATCTTGAGTAGGGTGCTCACGGAGAACACAGCTTCCCCGTTTCCACCTTTCTCAACTATAAAATGTCTTTCATTATCTTGTCTCTCAAATGCAGTCTTTAATCATGAGCTTGACTCACATCCCCATCTCCCTCCTGAGGAAAACCAGTGCTCCCCAAGATTTCTGTAAATTGCTGAAGGCCTTTCCCCATGGATGCCTTTGGCTATGAGTTAGTTCCAATCCCCATCACCCTTTCATTTCTGTAGAGTGCCCCCCCACCCCCGCACATTAATGAGACATAAAATGTAGCTCTTTTCAAATAAAGCAGACCTCCGCAAACAAAGCAAAATGTGCACCTAGTTATTGCAGGCTCTGGGATTCTGATGCCCTGCCCCTGTTTCTGTTTCCTCTGCCTCCCTTTGACATTTCCCTGAAAAGCCCAAATTCTCACTCTGGTGCTAGGCTTTGCACTTGAGAACAAAAGGATTCTCAGCCCTGCCGCTCTCTGCCTGTAAACAGCACGTGGCCTCCAGGAAACCCTTACACAGCACCATGAAGCCCCCAGGTAAGCGCTTACCTACTCTCCCTATTCTCCTCAGTTTGGCCAGAGGTGGGTTTTCATTTTAGCCACGCGAATGACCACCTGGGTGACCCTGGGCAGAATGTAGTCACACTTCCAGCCTCAGAGTCCCCACGAGTAGGTGAAGATGGAGAGCCCAGCCTTGAGCGTCCCTGTCCAGCACCTGATAGGTGGCAAGCTGGCTGCGCACCACTGTCCTGGCCAGGAGCTCACGCTGTGAACTCTCACAGAGAGCCTCGCCTTCTCCTGATTCCACCTTCTTCTCACCTTGTCCTGTGTCACTGGATAGGATCCCATCTGTCACACTGAGCCATCTGCTTCTTCTACTGCCATTTCTGCCGCCCAGCTGTAAGTAAATTCAAAAACAAAAAGGCAGGAAGCCACTGACAGCCACATTTATTCTCATTTCTGTGGCTGGGCAGGTCTGAATTACAGATTAGTTAGAGCTGATGTGGAGAAAAACAGTCTTGTTGCTGTGGTGCATCAGATACCCCTATCCTACCATTGGATACCATTGATGTCTGTGGACACCAGGAGCTGTGGAAGATGGGATTTGAACCAAGAATAGGGGTGGTGATAGCGGGACATCAGCTTTGGTGTTGGGCAAACTAGGTACCTGTCTGGTTTGCTACCTTCCTTGGATGTGACCCTGGAGAAATCATTTACCCTGCCAATCTATTTCCTCTTTTATGAAATGTATTTAAGCAATATTACTGCCCTTGTAGAAGAGTTGGAAGACTTTAAGAAGTATGTAGACTAGGTGGCCCACTACAATCGCAGAACATTTGACTGTATGTATCTGCTTCCTCTTAGTCCAAAGAGAAATATATTCTTTTCCTTTTTTTTTTTCTGTTTTTTTTCTAAGCAACATCAATAGGGAGGTGGGTCATGCCCACACACTGTACTCTGTAGAATGATTGTGAGGATAATATGTAATATGTCAACTTTCAAAGAAAAGAAAGGGGAAAAGAAAAAAGGGGGGGAAAAAGTAATGTTGATTAAGAAGGGTAAATGTTTAATTGTTTGATCAATCTTATATACCTATATGGATTAATCTAAACTGATCTGATGATGAAAATATGTATATAACCATTGTTAAATTTAAACAATAAAAAATATTAAAAGAAAAGAAGTATGTAGACTAATAGCAGATGTGTTCAAGGGGCTCCACAAAGAGCAATTGTTTTTGAGGGTAGCAGGGAGGAAATGAACAAAGCCACTTTTCCAAAACAGGGCAAGAGGGGCCCGGCGGGATGGCTCAGTGGTCTAAAGCGCCTGCATGGGAAAGCTTGGGCGGCTTCAGGGACTGCGGTTCGATCCCCGGCACCACATGCTGCGCCAGCCCTGCCCTTGGGGCGGGCTGAGCCAGCCATAAAAATGAGTGAATAAGCAAACAAAGGTTCTGAAACAAGAAAAAAATAAATAAATAAAATTAAAAAAAAAAAAAAAAAAAAAAAAAAAAAAAAAAAAAAAAAAAAAAAAAAAAAAAAAAAAAAAAAAAAAAAAAAAAAAAAAAAAAAAAAAAAAAAAAAAAACAGGGCAAGAGTTTCATGGCCTAGGTCTCCTCTGTGGGGCTCAGTTTCTGTATCTCTAAAATGGGATGAGATCTTTGGGGCCAATCCTTAGGAGAAATGTAGGAGGGGCAGGACGATTGGGATAGCCAGAGTGACCTGAAGGACAGTGGGCCAGAGAAGGAGAGAGGAGACAGGGAAGGAAGCTTTGATGGGCTCCCAATGAGGGCTATGGTGATGTGGTTCTTATTCCTTTCTTCTACCAAGGGACCAAAATAAGGTGCTGCTATCCAGTCTGGCTCTTGCAGTGAAAATAGTGTGGAGGGAGCCAATGCTGACCTGAGAAGATGGGATGTGGGTCAGGAATACATGTTCATTGTGAGTCCCAGATGTGCTAGTCATCAGCAAAGGTAGACAGTATAGACCCTTTTGAACCCAAGCTGGTCCTGACATAGGTCTTGGAAAAGGAGTATGGTCTGTTTTCCTAGACGTCTACAATATTTGGGGCTAGCCAGATAGAGTGACCTCCCTGACACTCAGCAATTGTCTCCGAGTGAACGTGAAAATCAACAAGACAGGGAGGGAGGGAGGGAGGGAGGAGAGCCATACAGCTATGTCCTCCTCAATCTGGAAGGACCCTCATGGGGTAGGCAGATGTATGGCATAAATGTCTGTCTTTATGTTCTCTGTGACAGAGCATTCCTAATCTTATAGACCACACTATCACAATTGTCAGCATCCAAAAGGCCAGCGACACCACTTTCAAGCCATGTGATGGCATACATGAAAGAACCACAGTCATGATACATTCCACAGATCAGATGTCAGGCATTTCTGGATACCAGGATAACTCATCACTTAGCTTGACCCAATAGATCAGAGAAAGGCCTGGCTCTAAGGAACACAATGGAGGTTCTTCTGCAGGCAGATAAGTAGTTAATCTCAGTTTCAATAAGAAAGTCTAAGCATCTATTTAAGGAAAAGAGGCGGTACTCATCTTTTTTTCTATTGCCCTAAGGTATTTACCTCTGGCTCCAAATTTAGTTGTTCTAAGCTTGATTATTTTGCTCTGTGAGACCAGAGCTCAGCAGATAGGGAGGCCTTCATAGACTGAAACTCTGTGCTTTGCCTGGCACTCTGGTATCTGAACAGCCTGCCTATGTTTCAGCTGAATGCAGGACCTGACCCCTGCTGAAGAAGCAGAAAAGCCTGGAAGCTCACCTCCAGGTCTCCCATGCAGCTGGGCTGTCGCTTCAGTGACAAAAGAGGCAGCGAAGGCCTAAGCCTGGCACAGCCTCCACGAGCTGTGATGGCAGGGGTGCAGTGCCCAGTGCAAGCTCTAGCTGGCAAGATTTGGGGTCAGTAGTGAGGTTCATTCATTCTCTACTCTGTGACAGCTTTGGCTTTGGTGCTGACCCCTGGCTGTTTTCTGATCCTCATTGTTCTTGTCCTAACTCTGCTACACAGTGCTCACCTCCCTTGTGATCAGGAGGAGCCTGACTTGGAAGGTGGTTTAGTACCTTGTTGGCAGAACAAGCAGGTTATTAGAATATTCATTGCAGCTATACATGGCTCTATGTTTGAGGATCATTCTGGGGGACTACCTTTTATGACACTTCCCAGAAAATTTTAGTACCCTTTATAAATATCTACACTGGACAGATGTCTTGCTGGTCAGTTTCTTGACCTGATCCTGAGCACAGCTGGCCCCACCTTCCAGAAGTTGTGTCAAGGAATCACACCATTGTATTTTGTAACAGTTTCTATCGTACTTAGGAGCTAATTCCTATTATGAGCATGGCAAGGATGTGACTGTCATAGCTTCCTAGAAAGACCCCTTGGGATGGTCTTAGTTGGATGATTTTCAGTATGGTGCCTACAAACTAACTGTATCTGGATCACTTTGGAAGCCTATATAAGAAATGCAGGGCCTGAAGTGAAGCCCAGGGACCTGTATTCTGCTGCTCAGAAATTTAGCAGAATAAGTGACTTTATAACTTATTCTGAGAACCCAGGGCTCTTAACTCTCAGCCCACTCTGTGGCCCCTTTTCAGCCCTTCAAGTAAATTCTACCTGTCCTAGGTGACAAAGTATCATCTAAGTTGGCTGTCAGCAGGGCCAACCTGGAGAGAGGGACTGCTGCTTCTCAAAAACTGTGATGAATACAGAATTTATAATCTGGATATTTCAGCAAATATTTCTATGCTTTGCTGAAAGTTGCACTTTCAGATCTATTCTGCATTGCGCCTTTTTCAAATTATTATTCTAAGCTTGACAAATGGAGTTTGTTACTGATGTAAAAATAATAAACTCAGAAGTCATTCTTTACTCTCTGTTCTCAAGAGTCAGCATAGATTTTTAACAAGTCAAGAAAGTCTGCTCAGGAAAATCAAGGATTCCCAAAGAAGAGCTCAGAGGAATGGTGAAGGCAGGGTGGAGGTGGGCATTCAGCGCAAGGGTGGGGTTAGGGCAGGGAGGGGCACATTGATTTTATAGTGTATGTGGATAATCTGAAGAATATTGGAGCATGAGGCTAGATGGATCTGGAGCTTAGGAGAGAGGTCTGGCTGAAAAACAAAGAGTTTGAACTTTTTAACATAGATGATTCCGAGATAGTGTCTTATATGTGGAATGAGATAGTTTGTGTTTGTTGTGTGGTCTTTCAGTGAAAATTAAAGTAGAGCTGGAAAGGAAGGGTAAGTGGTGAGAAGTTGAGACTAAATAGTTTATAAGTTTCATCTAGTACCAACGTTCTCTTGCTCTGTATAATAGATATTTACAAGATCAATTTTAGTTCATTCAACTCAGTTTAATTCAGTTTAATTCAATTCAATTCAATTCAATTCAGTTTTACAGTCCCATTTACTTGTGCTGAGCCTGTGCCAACTGAGCACCTATAATATTTTAGGATCCAGGAATTACCAGCAAACCTTAAAATGATGCTTATCTTCTGTGAATTTGTACTTATCATACTTGACAATACATCAGATAGAGGGTGAGAGTCAGTGTTAGTGTTAGGGCAAACTGAGGCACAGTTGAGACCACCAAGACAGGCAGAGTTTAAACAACATGTAAGGACTTTATTGCAGGCCAGTTACAGCTGGGCCAAGGGGGAAAAGACCATTGGTCCTGACCAAGGGATGACTGCATGTTTTATAGGTGTTTATGTAGCAGAGGGGGGCATTGCTGGGGGGGGTACAAAATTTGGGGTCTCTGAGTAGGGATCTAGGGGCTAGCTGATAAACAGGGTGGTGTTGGGTATGGGACTGCTGGCAGGCACAGCATGTCTCTTGTGGTTTTTCAGGGAATCAGCTCTCTGCTCTCTGCAGGTTGAGCTGTGTGGGGCAGCTGCTGCCCTCCTGTTGAATACTGTGTTCCAGAAGGTATGAATAACAGATCTACTTGGGGAGTTTTTCCTCTTCTAGCTGGGCTGGAGTTTAGCTTGGAGACCTGACAGAACTGAAATCTAGAGAGTGATGAAAATATTTCCAAGGCCTTGGAGCAAAGTGGTAAAAGAGGTAACAGTTATGATTCTTTTTTTTTTAAGGTTATGATTCTTGACCCCCCATTCAAGGATGGGGATTTAGTTGAAGCATTGTACAACTAGGAAAAAGCAGGAAATAAAGAAATCATGTAAAAATAGGATCAGTACTTAATTATTTGAAGATTATCAGTTGGGTCACCTCTGGAGTCAACAGGATTACAGGGATTTTGGCTCAGTGCAGTTCTTAGGGTCTCCTGAGGTAAATGCATGAATGAGAAAATCTCAGGACTCAGGTCTTCCCATTCAACTGTCTACTGTTCAAAGCAGGTTCACACATCTCCAGTGACAAGTTGCTCACTACTATCCAAAGGAGTAGGCCCATGCTTTATTTGAGCAGCTCTGACAACACAAATCTATGATTTTCACAGTGAGGTGAGGTTTCTCTTCCTATGGCTCTACCCTGGTTAGTCTCACGTTAGCCCCAGGATACTGCAGATTATGTTTGCTCCTTTTGTCTCATGGTAATCTTTTATGAGAGCCTGCTCTTCTCTAGGCTGATGCCCTAGAACCTTCAGTTTTCAGCTCCTCCTGGAATTGGGTCCTGTTTTCTTGCTTTCCTCCTACTCTGGATGCATTGTGATTCACTGCTGTCTGTCTTGTGGCTGAGCATAGCACTCTAGAAGCAGAGGCTGGACTCAGCCTGTGATGAATTTGTTCCTCTAGTGCTTATCACAGGACCAGAAGCTGCCTATATATCAGCTTAAGACATGTGACTTTGTGAGTCACCATCCATCTACCAATGACCTCCTGTCTCCATATAAGACTATGGATGTCCTCTGACCTGCTCTATATGTGGGGTAGGAATGCAACAGGCAGGGCCTGGGGAAAGTGATTTCAGTCCTGTGCAAGTGCAGATCTGGAATGAGGGGTGGTCTTAAAGTCACAGCCCCATGACTGGGCCAGCAAACTGGTTTCATTCTCTATTCCAGGCGTGGACCACAGGTCCACAGAAACTATCTCCATGGGAGTTTGTTGAAATGTAAAATCTTTTTTTTTTGTTTTGTTTTGTTTTTTGTTTTTTGTGGGACCAGGGTTCAAACTCACGACCTTGTACTTGCCAGTCAGGTACTTGTGACATGGAGCTATCTCCCTGGCCCTGAAATGTAAAATCTTAAGCCTACTTAATCAGAAACTTTATTGTGATGAGTTCTGTGGGTAACCTGTATATTCTTTCTTTCCCTCTTGTGCCTCTTCGAGGTCATGTTGCTTGGCCTCCAAGGGCTGTCGATCATGCCAGGAGGACTTCCCCGAAACTCCAGTCCAGCCACATCACTCTGCTGCTTATCCCAACAAAGGGTCCCTACTAGTTTCAGGATAAAATACAAACTCTTAGGCATCATTATTTACCTGTCCCTGAGTCTGTTATTGTACTCAGATGTCAATGACCCACTCACAACAAATGAGACTCTTTCTGACCTCTCCACCTCTGCATGTGCTGAGTTCTCTGCCTGGAATTCCACCCCTACCTTTCTTCCCTGAGAAGCTCCTGCTTTGTGCTGTGTCCAGTCCAGCCTATTTGGATGGTTCACTGTATGTATCAGGGCCACAGAGTGTTGTTAATTTGTTAAACATTATTTCTGGGTATATTATGAGGGTGTTTCTGGATGACATTTCCATTTCCATCAGTAGATTACTCTTCCCCAGGTCAAGTGGGCTTTGTCCAACCTATTGAAAGTCTGAATAGAATAAAAGATGAGTAAGAAAATTGTTTTTTTCCCCACTTGACTGTCTTTGAACTGGAACCTTCAGACTGTAAGTATGCCATTAGCTCTTCTGGGTCTGCAGGTTGCTGACTATGATCCTCGTAAATTCGAGCTTCCATAAGAACCAGGTCTTCCATGTGAACTATGAGCCAGTTCCTCCTCTCCTCTCCTCTCCTCTCCTCTCCTCTCCTTTTCCTTCCCTTCTTTCCCTTCCCTTCCCTTCTCTCCTCTTCCTTTCTTTCTTCTCTCCTCTCTTCTTCCCTCTCCTGCCCTCCCCTGCCCTCTTCTCCTCTCCTCTCCTCTCCTCTCTTCTCTTGCTTGTTCTCTTTCTCCCCGTCTTCCCCCTCTCTTCTGTCTCACCCAGACCAATATACTTTCATAACCCTTAAGCAAAGCACTGAAGACAAACACCATCATCATGAATCCACATGTGTCTTCCTCACCAGACTGTGAATTCTCTAGGGCAGAATCTATGTTTGGTGTATTTTAAGGCCAAGGTAATAGTAGGAATTTAATAAGTACTAAATTGCTGAGGCAGTTAGTAAAGTTCCCACTGGATAGAAGAGCCCCAGCTGAGGGAAGTCTAGTTAAGAAGTTTATTCTTTGTAGTCACCTTTCTCCCTGCTCCTTGGGGGAGAGATCCCTCTGTCAGCGAAGAATCTCAGGCAATCAGCCCTGTCTCAGGCAGTGGACTGCCAAGAAATATAATGATCTCCAAAGTTTCCTTGATCCTAATCTTCAGTTCATCCCAGTTTTCTGACTGGAAGCTGAGGAGAAGCTGAGTGATCCCCTGTTCTGGAAACTTTGCAGTCTGGTCAAAGGACTTGCAAACTGTGCTCTACAGGCTTGGAGGAGGCAGCACTCCTCTAGTTAGGATGTCACTAGGCAGAGAAAGCATAGGGACAGCATTTATAGCAGAGAGCAAAGCACAAGCCAAGGTCTCATGCAGGAAATGGTTGTTTTAAAGCGTGAAGGGCAAGGGAAGGGCAGGCCTGAAGTGCTAAGGAGAGCCATGTACACAGGGCTCTCTCAGGCAGCTGTTCCGTTGTTCTGCAAAAGGGAACTGTGTCTCAGGGGGCCATTGGCCTTGCAAATAACTCTCTTGTTTTGAAAATTAAGAAATACTTTTATTATAATTTTTTTTACTCTAAAGATGGGTGATTTATGTATTTGTGACAAATTTCTGGCAGACAGAAGTAAAGCATCTCCTAACAATTGATTCATATTGCTTCATTTCCATTTTCAAAGGAGTAATAAATTTTATAATGGAAAAACCTTGTTTAGGAAGATATAAATTGTGGGATGCAGTCCTCAGACACACTCTCAAAAATACTCACATTTATATTACTTTTACTAGTATCAACCAAACATGTTTATGTAAAATTAGCAGTAGACAGGAACAGATGTAGGGACCAAAACCTTACAAGCATGAAAGGAATTAAAAATTATTTGAAGGCGGGGCCCGGCGGGATGGCTCAGTGGTCTAAAGCACCTGCTTGGGAGAGCTTGGGCGGCTTCAGGGACCGCGGTTCGATCCCCGGCACCACATGCTGTGCCAGCCCTGCCCTCCGGGCAGGCTGAGCCGGCCATAAAAATGAGTGAATAAACAAACAAAGGTTCTGAAACAAGAAAAAATAAATAAATAAAATAAATTTTAAAAAAAAATTATTTGAAGGAAAATTAAACAATGATGTTTAAGAAGAACATATTCTCTTTTTAAAAATTTTATATATTTGACACAGGGTCTCACTATGCAGCTCAGATTCATAGTGATCCTATTGTTTTCAGCCTCCTCAGTGCCACCACACCTTGGTGACCGGCTCAGTGTTCCTGGGGATGGGGCCAGCATGGCATGCAGTTCTGGGAACTGAACCCTGGTCCCTGCACTTGCCTAAGCAGGTGCTTGGTTCCCTGAGCTATCTCTCTGGCCCTAGGAAGAATATATTCTTTTTTTTTTTTTTTTTGATTTAATATTTTTATTGTTGGGGCCTGGCAGGATGGCTCGGTGGTCTAAAGCACGTGCTTAGGAAAGCTTAGGCAGCTGCAGGGACTGCGGTTCCATCCCCAGCGCCACATCCTGCACCAGCCCTGCCCTCAGGGCAGGCTGAACCGGCCATAAAAATAAATAAATAAACAAACAAAAGTTCTTTTTTTTTTAAAGAATTTTTTATTTTATTTATTATTTTTTTTCTTGTTTCAGAACCTTTGCTTGTTTATTCACTCGTTTTTATGGCTGGCTCAACCCACCCCGAAGGCAGGGCTGGCGCAGCATGTGGTGCCGGGGGTCGAACCGCGGTCCCTGAAGCCGCCCAAGCTTCCCAAGCAGGGGCTTTACACCGCTGAGCCATCCCGCCGGGCCCCCAAACAAAAGTTCTGAAACAAGAAAAAAAATAATATTTTTATTGTTTAAATTTAACAATGGTTATATTACATATTTTCATCATCAGATCAGTTTAGATTAATACATATAAGTATATAAGATTGATCAAACAATTAAACATTAACACTTTTTTTTTTTTTTTTT
>PVJA010037743.1:0-20178 GCA_004027025.1 Myocastor coypus | reverse complement strand
TTTTTTTTTTTTTTTTTTTTTTTTAATTTATTTTATTTATTTATTTTTTCTTGTTTCAGAACCTTTGTTTGTTTATTCACTCATTTTTATGGCCGGCTCAGCCTGCCCGGAGGGAAGGGCTGGCACAGCATGTGGTGCCGGGGATCGAACCGCGGTCCCTGAAGCCGCCCAAGCTCTCCCAAGCAGGCGCTTTAGACCACTGAGCCATCCCGCCGGGCCCCCATGCTTTTCTAAATATATTCCTGTTTCATTTCTAGGCAATGTGTTTTTCTAGGGAAGTTTTTCTTCTGTTTTTAGTCTAATAAGTGAATTCTCAGTTCTATAAATTCTTCTGGCATCAGTTAAACTTTTAATTGTATCCATTAACTTAGATACTTCAGTGAAGCTAAATGACATCCAATAATGTTAATCTGTATAGTTTGTTAAATATATAATCACACCTATTTACATGACATGGACACTACACAACTCACCTTGCAAGAAAGCAAACTATCTGGTCTGGGTCACATTTCAGAAAGGGAAATGAAGTTAGAATAATACTTGTGTCAGTGATCTCAAACCACTTTATCATCTGTCCATATTATAGTCATGTGTCTCCTTGATAAGTAAGTGTTTGGTTTTGGTTTCAGTTTTCATTTGGCTTGTAATTAGTTCTTTTGCTAGCCTTTTCCATAGTAAAATAATAGCATTTTCTATAAGTTAGAATTTTAAGTTTTGGCCTGGCGGGATGGCTCAGTGGTCTAAAGCCCCTGCTTGGTAAAGCTTGGGTGGCTTCAGGGACCGCAGTTCGATCCCCGGCACCACATGCTGCGCCAGCCCTGCCCTCGGAGCGGGCTGAGCCAGCCATAAAAATGAGTGAATAAACAAATAAAGATTCTGAAACAAGAAAAAAATAAATAAAATAGAATTTTAAGTTTTTCCGTTTTATTTTACTTTTTGTCCTGGGAATTAAACCCAGGGCTTCCTATTTGCCAGGCCAGTGCTGTACCACTGAGCTTTACAACCCCAGTCTGTTTCTTATTTCTCTTGAGTTGGAGTCTTACTGAATTGCTGGCATCAAACTCAGATCCTTCCACTCAGCGAGGGTCATAGGTATGGCCCACTATACCCAATAGGCCATTTTCACAAACACTAGGTTTTCTAATCGTGTGTCATTGGATAGTGTGGTAAGCAGTAGCTGGGACATGTAAAATGTGGTTAAGAGAAGACAACTGCGATTCCAGTTTGATACTTTTTCCCTTTGAAACTTGTAGTTATTGTGTTCATTTTATTGAACAAAAAAAGTAAAAACATTAAAGCATAGGAAATTTAGATAAGCTGCCAAATATTTTCATGAAAAATAAATAGGTTATCATCATCCTTTTTCCATACAAAACTCCCACGGTTTTGTGCAGTTTACAGTAGCTATCATCTCCCTTTAAGGTCAGTCTTCAGCTTTCTCTATACTCTTTATGACCTAGACTACAACTGTAGAAATGTTTTAGTGTATTACCTAAAATTGTGGTTGCAAAATGCTCATTAGCTACTTATTTTTAAGGTTATAAAAATCCAAACTGCTTTCGTTGTCATGTTATTATTTTGGTTTTTAAGTCCTTAAGAGCATGCTAAACTGTTCATTTTATCCTTAAAGTTATACAGTTAATCCGTAGATTGCAGACATACCCCCTGTCACATAGAGCTAAAGAACTATTAGTGTTCGCTTCCACAAAAAGTAGCATTTGTGTTGGAAAATTTTTTAATTTCAGTATTTTACTCCAATTATTTCTATAAAACATTAATTATAAAAATGTTCCATGACCTATTTTTCATAGAATTGATTGATGATTATTAATGTACTGCTGCAGAATTCCACTTAAATGTCACCCGTCTGGAGAACTGTCTTTTATTTTTTGGGTGTTATGCTGTAAATCAGATTTAGAACCTAGTAGCCTCTGTTCTGTTGTCATCTCGTCTTTATTTCTTAATGCACACAAATGCTAGCCAAAGCCTGGGCATAACTCTTATGTTATGATGCTGTTAGTTACTTGGAATTATTTTTCTTTTATGCTCATTTTTAGCTTTTGAACAGAACAATATTTTAATGATTGTACTTGTAACACTGAAATTTCTAAATTTGTAGAACTTTGCCCAAGTTAAGTGTATTAAAATTTACATTCATGAGGTTATTTTAGTTTTTTTTAAAAATCCTTCCAGTAATTTATTTTTAAATGTCAGTACTGGTTTTAGAAATTGTGTTCCTAATTTTAGGCATTTTTCTTTTTGGAACCTAATGGTTTTTGTTTTTTTGTTCTCGTACCAGGAATCCAACTTAGGGCCTCATGCTTGCCAGGCAGGTGCTATGCCTCTGAGCAACATCCTTGGCCCTTTAAAATTTCATTGAGTGTTGATACTTAATGGACTACTGTGTCGTAACTATATTGTTATTACACTGAATTTTCCAGCAGCTTTTAGTAGTTGTGGCTGTAGAAAACACATAAACTATTAGATTATTTGAGTTACAACGTAAGGCTTATTTACTGAACCGATTACCTGCAATACAGGATACAACAGAACAGCTATTCTGGAAGGCCTGTTACTTAATTTATTATTGGCAGTATACAGTGTGCTTTTGATAGACCGTCTAGAAACTTGTAAAATATGAAAGTTTTTTTTTTTCTTGTTTCAGAACTTTTGTTTGTTTGTTTGTTTTATTTTTATGGCCGGCTCAGCCTACCCTGAGGGCAGGGCTGACGCAGCATGTGGTGCTGGGGATCGAACCACGGTCCCTGCAGCCGCCTAAGCTTTCCTAAGCAGGTGCTTTAGACCACTGAGCCATCCTGCTGGGCCTTGAAAGTTATTTTTAAGTTCTCTCCCAGCTGAAATGGATTTTGAGTCTTCCCTACAGTGGTAACAAATAGTTACCATTTTCTTAAGAACTACTGTTGTCCTATTCCTCGCCTCCTGACCATTTTTTGCTTCCCCAAAGAAAAAAGGGATTTTGGTTTGATTAGTTTTTAGTAGGTGTTTTTATTAGAGCACATAACAATACAGGTTGTAGTTTATACCGAAACAAAAACTAAAACTGGCATATTTTTTCTTATGTAGAATTATAATGAAAAGACATTGTATGTTATACATGAGAAAACTTAATAACTAATGATACAAGATACCACTTACAGACATCTTTTGGACTAATATACGTTAGTCAGGCATTGTCATAAAGAAACAGAAGGAAAAGGGGGTTAACCTTAATTGAAATTTAACTGACTTTGGCCAACATGCTTCCTTAATTGTTTTAGTAATTTATAAAAGGAGCTATAGATCTCTAGGAGAGACAGACATGGCTCACTTTTTAGACAAAAACTTAAGTCCCTGAGAGTTATGTGCTGGCTGGAAACCATAACATCAGTTAATTGTAGAAGGAGGTCTAGAATTCACTTTCTTGACACAACAGAGTATACTTTATACCATGTAACAAGGTGACTCGGTGAATTTTTCATTAGTAGATAAGTATAGTTTTTACTAAATTTCGTGCTAAATAAGAAAAAAAGAATTGTTTGGTTGGACTGCTAATAATGTAAATGCTTATTCATGTGTGGGCAAAAACAGGTCTACTTTGGAGATGTAGTCAGAGAATTTTTTTTTCCTTACTGAAATAGGTAATAGATAAGTTCTGACAGAGACGAACTACTATTGTTCTGCATAAATTTTAGTGTATAGTTAGATTTTGTCGTTTAATTTTTTCAGGCAAAAAGTCATGTTTCTGGTGTGGCCTATTCTATAAAAGGGA
This sequence comes from Myocastor coypus, assembly GCA_004027025.1. NCBI lineage: Eukaryota > Metazoa > Chordata > Mammalia > Rodentia > Myocastoridae > Myocastor > Myocastor coypus. The sequence goes on along the minus strand of PVJA010037743.1, from coordinate 16,409 downwards.
AGCTTTCTGAGGAAAAAATAAATTTAGGTGAATTAGAAAGTGAATAAGTTGTATGAAAAACCTTAGTAAGATGACATGTGGAATCCCAGTTATGTTTGTTTCTCAGCTTATGTCTGGACATATAGTCATTAACTAACTGTATTTGGGATTCATCCTAAATGTTGGGAGTGGAGATTACCCTGCTGGCTGCGTCATTCTAAGGCAGTGATTTGAAGAGATTACTTCTCACCCTAGAGAAAACCAACACCAGTGTACAAAAGGAAAGGAATTGAGAGTAGGATGTTCACTTCACAGAGCTGTTACAGGCAGAAAAAAAAAAAAAAAAAAGAATTAGTTGTGGAGATGTAGGTAGAAAAGTAGTCGATAGTGGCATGTCCTATTTGGTAATCTAGTGGTGTAAAAGTACTGACATTATATGGTACCGAGGTAAGGGAAAGAAAAGCTTTTTATGTCAAAGTGTGGGAAAGGGTGTTTCCCTTGTATAGGGAACTTCTTTGTGGTAGAAGATGGAACTAAAAAAACTTAAGAAATTTTTCTTTATTGTTTTATTCATTCATATATAAAAGACCTAAATATCTGCATTACATTTCTTTTGAGTTTGTGTCTATTTAAGGTTGGTGTGACTGTTTTAACTTTTTAAAATCTTTTGAGCAATTTTTGATCAACAAGGCAGGGGTTTTCTATTTTTAAACTGCTTTTTTTTTTTTTAAGCATTTGTGCGTCAGCATAACGTCTGTTTCCTTTTTTAAGGAATTCAAGAGTGATTGTTTATAAACCCTTGCTGAGGAGCTTATTGTTTCTTGTAGCTTTTAAACGGCTGTATTAAAAGGAATATTATCACATGAACAGACATCCTGATTAACAGTGCTTTGCTGTGAGGAGGGGGAGGGGTGTTCACATAAATAGCTTTTCAATGGAGTATTTCATAAATCATATTGAACTTGCCAAATAAAATGTCAAAGTCAATCAAAATAAGATCCAAGAAGAGGGACTGGATTGGTCTCCTCACATCTCACATACGATGGGGAACATTAAGTGTATACTCTCAGTTCATATGATTTTGAAGAATTACACAATCAAGTCACAAACAGTGGTTTTATACTGAGGGAGACATAGACAGTTAGAAGGCCAGGAGAAAACAGTGACTACAATTTATATTTGAAATAACCTGGACCTAAAGCAAGGACTTCATGGTTGAGTTGGCAGATATTTGTATACAGAGATTATAATACAGAAGAGGAAGCAGAAACTAGTGAACATGGTAGAAATCATAATGAGGGTTGACAGCAGGATGTAGAAGAGTAGTGTGACCTATGATGATAGATTTTCTTTTTAATGCACAGAAAGATACTGTTGTTATTTATGTTGAAGTCCACTAGAGGATTGTATTTGAGGAAGAAGTTTGTGGAATAGCTTCCACAAGCAAGTAATAACACAAAGAAGAGGAGAATGTCAAGACAGGTTATGTTTTGTGTTCTCTCTGAATATTCACTGATGCTTCTGTTGAAAGCCAAACCTCAGCTGGCTTTTTGAATTTATATATGTGACTTACATTTGTCTCTGAAACATTATTCTACAATATGAATATATAACTCCTGCCCTACAACCAACCAGCAGTATGTTAGTTTTTGTCTGATAAATGGACATAGGTATTTGGTTTTCTAAAGCAATTAAATGACCTGTCCTTAGTGAAAGGTATTTTTAAAATACCAGATTATCTTAACCTGTCACAGCATCAGTAAGATAAAGGTCTGTAGGGGTTAACATGGCAGTGTGTGGTGCAGACCCTGAATGGGAGAATCAAATGCATAGAGAGAACAGGAGAGCTTCTGGGATGTGTGCATAAACTCTGAAATGTAGATATATCCTCAGTATAAATTTTTCATTCATTAACAGATTTTCATTTCTTTAAATTAAAATAGAGTCTATATAAATTAACATAAGCCTGAGAATATGGGAAGCCTTGAAAGTATTTTTTTTCAAAGTATTTAAACTTTTGCCAATTGTCTTAGTTTATTTTTGGCTTCTGCTTCTTCTTCTTCTTTTTTTTTTTTTTTTTTTTTTTTTTTTTTTTTTTTTTTTTTTTTTTTTTTTTTTTTTTTTTTTTTTTTTTTTTTTTTTTTTTTTTTTTTTTTTTTTTTTTGCAAGAGAGTTCTTCCAGTCAGGCTAAAAACAAACTTGAGTCACTTTAGAAAGTACTACAGCAGTGATGACTGTGGGAGTATTTACTTCACTGCCAGCTCCAGGCACTCCTCTTCAGTACACTCTACAGGAAGGCACGGCTGCTGCCTCCAAAATCTGAAAGGAGGCTTCCCAGGAAGGAGTTCAGTCACAATTAGACTGTTCCTTTTTCAGTAATTTCTGGTGCTTCTAACCAAGATTAGTTGCTAGGCTAATAGCTAAGAATGTTACTTAAGCTACAGTCTACGTTAATCATTTACACAAATTTCTCTAGTGATCACGTAAGTTATGGATAAAAGCATGTTCAAGTCTCACACTTGGGGAAACTTAGGGAATCCCTTTATCAGGAGAGGCTATGTAATATGGTAGAAAGCACCAAGCAGGAATCATGGGACCACACTCTGGCTTCCACACTGTGGTGTGGGCTCACACAAGTCTTACTTGTCTCACCTGTCCTGCACCTGACAGAAGCCATATGTATCAAGCTAGGTGAAAACCCTTGGGGGATGTTCCACAACCACTGTCAAGAGCTGACATGCTCTCTCTGCCTGGTGTGGCACTGAGGCGTGCCCTGAGTACATAAGTTAGCAGAGAACTCGGGTGGCTTATGACAAAGAAGTTTGCCTTTAAAAGATCTTACTTTTCTAAAACACACATTAATTCACTTAGAGCTTATTTCATTGTTTTCTACTTTAAAAGTTCCTTTGTTATGGCACAACTTTTTAGCCTATTTGGATGGCTTTTAAGAAGGAAGTGATCTGGATGTTGATTTTAGATCTTTAAACTGAAATACATTTTTCTTTAAAAAGTGGGAAGGGGGCTAAATCTGGAACATAATTCAGGGACTTAGAGAGATCTTGTACTAAGGGCATGGGATCTTGCTCCGTAGTGACAGCTCAGCAGCCTGTTACAATCATCACTGTCACTTCCTAGACACGTGCTGGTTTGAGTAGCCTCACCTTACAAATAGATTTGTAGAACAGGAAGAAGATTCTTGAAAGGGAGGACTGTGATGAAATCGATAAAAATCTCTGTTTTAAAATCTTGTACAGCCTTCTGTTTTAAAATCTTTTCTTCTGGATGAAACATTAGTCTTTAACTGAGGATCTCTGTAACTGAAGACAATAAAATACCAACAGAAAGGACATTATTAAAAGATTATATGTATTTAAATTACTTTTATCAGTAACCCATTCTAGCTTCAGAAGGTATAAAAGTAAAAGAAAATGGAGCCACAAAAACCAATTTTTACTCTGTAAATTTTTCTTTAACTTAAAGTATTATTTTAAATTCAAGGTTGTATGATATTTACATCAGTTCAGTATCTTAATGACCACATAAATACCAATAGATTAAGCATAGATTTCTACTTTATGATAAATTCATGAATTTGCTTTTTTGGATAAAAAGTTACTATATTATAAGTTTTTATTTTAAGGCTAAATTTAGAGTGGTTCTTAAAAGATAAATTGAGCTTTTCACTGGGGTGCACTGACATATACCTTATAATCATATTTACTCGGGCTGAGGCAGGAGGACTGAAATTCAAGGGAAGCCTGGGCAATTTAATGAGCCCCTATTTCAAAATAAAAATAAAATAAAATGAGGATAGGCACAGAGCAGTTGCCTAGCAAGCACAGGGTCCTGGGTTCAGTAGCCAGTATCACTAAGTAAATTTAAAAAATGAAAGAAAATTTCCAAATAAATTCTATCTTTGTGAAATTCCATACTAATGAAGGCAGTGCACTTATAGAGCTTTGTTTTGTGATATGTAACAAAAATAGACATTTTCTACTCTCAGTGAATTTACCTTTAGAGTGTATTAGTCTATAACATTAACAGGAGGGTTCTCCCAGTCAAGTGGATGAACCTTCCCCTCTTTTTAAATTTTTTTATTATTTTTTTATATCATGGCCGGCCCAGCCTGCTGGGGGGTGGGGGGGTTGAGGTGGGGCTGGTGCAGCATGTGCTGGGGATCGAACCAGTGTCCCAGTGGTTGCCTAAGCTTTCCTAAGCAGGCGCACTAGACCACCGAACCATCTTGCCAGCCATCCGCTCTTTTTGAAAACAGTCTTACAGTTAAATATGAACCTTGACGAGGTGTGAGTTATAGAAGGGATTTTTCCAAGTCTGGGAGGCGGTCTTTCCCTGTGCTTATCCACACGACGATAGCCCAGTCTCCTTGCTGCTATCAGTCCCTTTCCACAACTTGGAGAACAGGATCAAAGAAAGATAAATAGGCAGCCCTGAGGAAGTAATCTCATTCTGGCTCCTGTTTGACTTCATAGAACAGTAAACGAAAAGTAAGCCCGTAACTAGAGGGTTTGGAAACTTCTGCTCTCACGATTAAACTTTTTTTGTGATTACTTGAAGGAATTAAGAGTTGGCAATAGCACTAAAACAATAATTTGTGTAGCTCTAATGTATTTAATAGTTTGAATATCTTGCAGGTATTTGTAAATTTTAATAGTTCTAATTAAAACTTCTGGCAATTCAAATAATTTAGAAACAGTAATTTGTTTTGTTCTGAAACAGGTCTTGTTACATAGTTCAGGCTAGCCTTAAGCTCACTGTGTAGCCAGGGCTGGCCTCAAACTTGATGCTTCTCCTGCCTCAGCCTCCTAAGTGTATTTAATCTGCTCCTTAAGGTCCAACTCCTAGCTGGATCTGGCTAATATATGCTCCATTAACATGCTTTGAAGAAACTAGGAAACTGATTTTATGAAAACTAGTGTGAATTTCAGGAAATTAATAAGTTAATTAATGTGCTGCTGCACTTCTCTTTATGGAAGTAAACTAACTGGTAATGCTGAGATCCTGGTAGCTCTGTGCTCTGGTTTTCCTTTTCTTCTTTACATATTCCTGAGGCTAATGATGCCTTTAAGACACAGTAGTCCCTGCTGGGGAGAGTTTGCTTAGCTTTCACAGTACCCTACCTACATTTGATCTCCAGCACTGCAGTCAGTAAATAAACAGAACAAAGCAAAAAACAGCTGATCGGAATATGTAGCAGGCAAGAAATAAAAGTTGATATAAAATTTAAGATCAGTGTTTTTACATCAGTGATTTAGGAAGCAATCTATTACAAAGGCCAGAGCATTCTACATGTTAAAACATTTGGAGATTTTAAAAATATCTCTTTTGAAAATGTAAATTACAGTTTTAATCATTCTGAATCAAAGATGTTAATGATAAAATATTCTTCCTTTTCTTCTCAGATCCCAATTTTGTTCGGACATTTCTTACAACATACAGATCATTTTGCAAACCTCAAGAACTACTGAGTCTTATAATAGAAAGGTCTGTCAGCTTTTAATGTTTGAATTGTTTATTTTTTTAAAAAAGAATTGTTTATTTTTTTAAAAAAGAAACAGTGAAGATTCCATACATTTCTCAAAAATGTTTTAGATGAGCATATGAGCCCTTTTTAAAATTTAAAAGACCATATATTTTCCAAAATATATTTATGTGCAGCAGCACATAAATAATTTTATCATTTTAATTATTTAAATATAAAAATAAGTATACTTTATTCTATACTTAGAAATTTAGGGTCCAAAATTTAAAATGTATAGAATTGGTCAAGTTAAAGAATTATGTAGAGGTACATACACTTGGGAAGTTAAATTTTGGATGATTTAGATATCCTTAAATGTTTTCAATAGCCCATTACACTGAGTAAAATGGAGCTTGTCAGTGAGCAAATACTGCTGTCAAGAAAAGTGTTTCTTCCATCACACAAGCATCAGTCAACTTGTCAAGTACTGACTGCTTAACAGTTGTGTTAGCTGATTGAGAGTAATTCTACAAACTCAAAAATGAACATCAGTTCCATAACTGTGATCATATTTATCTTTAGATTTTATACATCTTATTAGGTAGCTATTTTTTGCCTGTATTGACCAGTTTTAATGTCTTTTTAAAAATATTATCATTAGCCTTTGCATTATAGAAGCCTCACTGATTTTTACTAATGTAAAATATCTTCAGTAATTGTTACAGTATTTCCTTAGTAAACAGATTGGTGTATTTCTATTTGTATAATTTCATGAGAATTAGAATTATAGAATTAATGTTTTCATGAGGTTTTTTTTGTTTTATGTTAGGTTTGAAATTCCAGAGCCTGAGCCAACAGAAGCTGATCGCATAGCTATAGAAAATGGAGACCAACCCTTGAGTGCAGAACTGAAGAGATTTAGGAAAGAATATATACAGCCTGTACAGCTGCGGTGAGCATTTAGTAGCTACTGAAATAAACGAGTCTTCAGCAAACATTTGTTTACAAAGTTGAAGTATATAGGGACCTTTCCTAAGCAAGATGCATTAACATATAAAATGAGAATCAACTAAGAGCAATTATCAGAAATTGTGATATGAATATTCATTAACATAGAATATGGAAGTGTTAGTCAACTGATAAGACAATTTAATTCGGTACATGAATTACTGTATTATTTTCATTTGTGCCAGTCATTGTGATAAACATTTCATGTTTCAATTCCCATTTAATTCAATTCTGTGTTAATGCCATAGAGTATTAAATGTATGTCGGCACTGGGTGGAACACCACTTTTATGATTTTGAAAGAGATGCAGATCTTTTGCAAAGAATGGAAGAATTTATTGGAACAGTAAGAGGTATGGTTTTTTTCTAAACGCCTAGTCTTATACATAGTAAAAGTGCCAGTATGATGATTGTTGGTTAATATTGTTACTGTTCAGTGTTGTCAAGAAATGTGCCTCCCTAGTGCTAGGATTATGGCAAGTCCTGGGATTTAATGATGACAGCACAACCAATTTAATAAAGTTACAATTTTAAACCTAAAAATTACTCAGAAATTACTCTGGGATTTCAGAGTTACTCTCATTTAATGAATTAATTCAGTGATCATTTCAGAATTTGTTAGAACAATCTCAGTTTATGCTAAATTACTTATCTGAGAGTATATGTAGAGGAATGCATTCAGTGACTGTTGTGATTTTATAGATCTCTAAGGTTTCCCTTTTAGATTTAAAAATGCTGGTTGGGAGGGGCAGCATATGCCTGTAATCCCAGGATTTGCTATAATCCTAGCACTAGGGAGACCAAGGAAAGAGAAACATTGAGTTTGAAGCCAACCCAGACTATGTAGTAAGTTCAAGGCCAGCCTAAACTACATAGCAAGATCCTATCTCCAAGAAACAAACCCAGAACTGTGACCGTATGGCTTCAAAGATAGCCTAGACAAATGTACTTTTATTTCCACTTTATATGCTAGGTAAGAAACAGAGGACTTAAATATTGTGCTTTACAGTATACAACAGCCATATCACACCTCATTTTAAAATGAGCAGTGGTCCTGATACTGATTGGTTTGTAATATGCAGTGTAATTAGGTTAATGGTGAATGTGTATCACCTTTTTTTTTTTTTAATCAAGCTTGTAGTTTGTGTAGAACTACAAACTTGTGCTTTGGGGAGGATTTTTTAAATTATATTTTGAACTAAAGTTTAGAATAATTTAGGCTAAAAATCTCTGTAAATGACTTTTTTAATTTTACTGATAATCTGGAAGAATACATATTAAACTGTTAACAGTGTTTACCCATGTAAAGAGTTAGACTGAGATAGGGACTGGGAAATGAGAAATGGAATCTTGCAGTTGATATTTTGATCATTTGAGCTTTTATAGCAAGGATTTAGCCAGTTTTTACTTGTGTGATTTTAAAACATATAAAATATTAAAGAGTATTTGAATTTTATTTTAAAATACAATGTATTTCAGGTAAAGCAATGAAAAAATGGGTTGAATCCATCACTAAGATAATTCAGAGGAAAAAAATTGCAAGAGACAATGGACCAGGTCATAATATTACATTTCAGAGTTCACCTCCCACAGTTGAGTGGCATATCAGCAGGCCTGGACACACAGAGACTTTTGACCTGCTCACTTTGCACCCAATAGAAATTGCTCGACAACTTACTTTACTTGAGTCAGATCTATACCGGTATGTAATCTGACATTCAAGCTGAAAATCATTTCCAAAAGAGTTTCTTTTTTAAAATTGTTCTCATTTCTGATGTGCAGGATGGCCATAAGATGTAAATGAGATAGTCCACAAAATACTGAGTACTGAGAGTGGCAGGAAGTTCTGGTTCTTTTGTTACATTGGTTTCCTGCTGTTCAAATTTATATCCTCTCACTTTCTCCAGTCACCCCTCGTTAGCAAAGCTGAGTTCAGAACCTGGCTGCAAATTGTTGGCTTGGTATTTTGGGGCACTCTGAACCCTGTCATGCAACTTTGATCTTTCTGCGTCTTGATTTCTTCAAGAATAAAATGATGCCAAAGACATCATTCTGGGGTGGTTGTGATGCTTAAAATAGTCCTGTGTACAGTGACACTGTGCCTAGCGCAAGCTTTTCAGCTCAGTAGCTCTTAGCTGTTGCTGTGGTAGATGTGAGTCGTGACCTGTTCGTTGTAGCCCCGGTAGCTTAGTGTTGTGCATTGGTATAACTGTTCAAAATGTGTCTGTATCTGGTTTTGAATTCTGTTTTTCTCCAACTTATTTTTATAACTAACTTTAAAAAGCTAAATTTATAGATCTCCCACCAACAGTCATCATATTCCCAAAATTATAGTGTTAGGAAGCTACTGTATTTCCAGGACTCACATTTCTGGAGCAGTTTCTTTTTCCTCTTCTCCTTTAGATAAAGGTGTCTGAGGTAAGAATTTAAGTGATTAAAAAGAATTTTAGTCATTACCCTTTTTTGGACTGATTATTAGATATCATTATTTAAATACTTATTCTGTCATTGTAACTTATTAAATAATATTTATAAGTGCTAGAAAAGATATTAAGAAATCTCAACCTGTCTAAAGCTGAGTGCTACTGTAAAGCAACTGTAAAGGCACACAAGTACATCCATAAATATATTATTAGATCTGTAGAGAAAATGCATAATTATAATTTTTGTTATACCTTATTTTCATAAATATTTTGTTAGTGAGAAAGGGAAGTTTAATTCTAGGAGTTTTTATGTCATTTACTTAATAAAAATGTCTATTTGAGGGAAAAGTATGTAATATGTTGTGTTGACTTTAGAGCTGTGCAGCCATCAGAGTTAGTTGGAAGTGTGTGGACAAAAGAAGACAAAGAAATTAATTCACCCAATCTTCTGAAGATGATCCGCCACACCACTAATCTCACTCTGTGGTTTGAGAAGTGAGTAATCTTAACTTTCAGCAATCAGCTCTGTTTGACTTTCTGAACAATTTTATTTCAGTGTGTCACATGTCTTTTGGTTCCTCTTTTTGAGTATTTTTCTAATTTAACATTTTAATTTCACTAATTATATTTTTTCATTATATTTATTGAGGAATGTTTTTAGGTGTTGCCTAAAGGTTTACCATGTACATTTTATCTTACTGGAATCAACTTCAGATTATAGTAGTTTCATCCCATTTTACATAGAAATGTTACTCCTGTATAGCTCTTTGGCTTTTCTCTCCTTTCTGTGATACTGTGTACACATTACATCTAATGATGCATATCTAACACTACACTGTTGTAATTCACTACTTCCCATTTTTTGTCATTGTCTAAACCCATTACTGCTTTACTTTTATGTATTTCCATTGTGCTATATCCTGGCTGTGGGTTACGTGTATATTTCTATGTTATAGACCCAACAGCATATTTACACACATTATTTAATTTATTTATTTGTTTTTTTTAGGGAAAGGTCTACAGGGTATTCAGGGTCTCACTGTTAGATCGGACGTACGGTGCTCCACCTGTTACAGCCTCCCAAGAGCTGGGATTACAGGTGCACGCCACCACACCCGGTCTAAATTGCCCTCTCGGCATGTCCCAGGGGCAGGAACAGCATGGCCAGGGATCAGCTCCTGCATTTGCAGGCACTTTAATCAGTGAAACTATTTGGCTGAAACTTCATACATATTATTTTAAACAGCTGCTTTTCAAATCAGGCAAAAGGAAAAAAATGCATTTATTGTGACTTTTATATTTATTTTTACTGGTGTTCTTTGTGTAGATTCAAAATATAACGTGGGATCCCTTGCTTTTACCCTGGCAGAACCTCCTTTAGTGTTTCTTGTACAGTGTCAGGTAACAAAGAATTCTCTCAGACTTTGTGTATCTGGGAAATCCTTAGTTTCCCTTCATTTTTTGAAGGACAGTTGTAACTTCAAATGAAATCTTCCATTTTTTTGGAGGGTGTTATTTTTGTTTTGTTTTGAGACAGGATCTCACTATGCAATTTGGGCTGGCCTTGTGCCCATTTTGAAACCCCCAGGCTAGTCTCAAACTCTTAGGAGCCTCCTGTGTCAACCACCCTAGAGCTGGGATTACAGGTGTACACCACCATGCCTGGCTCTTACTACTTTTTTGCTGGTCACTTAGATTCTACTGTTGACCCCATCCAGTTTTTCATTTCAGTGACTATACTTTTCAGGCTCACAATTTCTATTTGTTTCCTTTCTTTAAAAAATTATTTCTACCTCTAGTGATATTATTTCTGCCTCTCTTGATAAACCTTGTCCTCGTCCTGTATCATGCTGTCCTTCAGCTCTGTAAACATATTCTTAATGGCTACTTACTTTGAAATCTGTGTTAATTCTGACATCTGACTGTTTTCACAGGCAATTTCTGTCCCATGGTTTAAAGTAGTTGGATCATACTTTCATGTTTCTTTGCATGATTTATAATTTTTTGTTGGAAACTTGAAACTTGAATTTTTTCACCTCTCAGTGCTGTTCTCTCCCTTGTAGGGCTGTTACAGCTACCTGTTTGTTTAATCAGTGGCTACCTGGATTACTGTGCTGAAGCCTATCTGTGTCTGTCAGTCTCTGTCAGACAGACAGACAGACAGACAGACAGACAGACAGACAGACGGACAGAGACACAAAGAAACAGAGAGTTAGTTTAGGCTCATCTTCCATTAGCTGTCTTTCACCACAACCTCCACTCTCTACTGTTCTTGGGAAGAGGTAAATGGGGACCAGAGAATATAGTACTGTGTCCTCTGGTTCTCTTAATCTGCCTCATTTAACATGGAACCACTGTCCTCAGGAACCTGACAATGGGCTGTTTCCTCAGGGTTTCAGCACCCCACAGGGTAGGTGGAGAATTGGGTAAAAGAAGAAAACACCCACTTGGCTTCAGCAACATCCACTGAAGGCCAGATGAGAAATGCTCAAGTCCTGCTCCTTCAGAAACAGAGCTAGGTATTCTTGGTTACAGTAGTCTGGAGTGAATGCTCAAAAAAAAAAAAAGAGGGGAGGGGAGAGAGAGAAATGGAGCAGTCTTAAAGTATAGCAGACTCACCCTCTCAAAGTTTTGTAGTTATTTCATGAATATTTGTCCATTTGCCATTTGCTCTTAGGTCCATTTCCAGAGACTTGTAAGTGTTTTGTGTTTGGAGATTTTTTTTTTATAACAATTTGACCAGTTTTACTAGAGTAGCATAAAGGGGCTCTTTATTATGCAGAAGTCCAGGCTTCAATTCAGTTTTATAAATTGGGGACCAGAGATTAAACTTTGCATATTGGCAATATCTTTTCCTGAGTAAAACATTACCATTATTTGTTTAGTATTTTATAAAGTTGATAAGAGATTTCCACTGATCATATTGTGATTATCAGAATGAGCAACCAGTGAGACAGGTAAAAGGTTCATAAAGAGATGGAAGCAATTCCAAAAAAATGAGAAAGCATTCCAGGTCACTTGTAAATTAGGATTTCCTTTGTATTTGTGTCATTAAATACAACATGCCTCTAAAAAGTTACTATAGAACTTGCCCCTAAATGTTGCTTCATTAAATAACTACCTGTCAGTATGCAGAAGCCTTTTCCTGTTAACTGACATAATTAAAACATGTCCAATCTCAAGAGATGAACATAATTCATAAGCGATACAAACCTCTCTCTCTCTCTGTCTCTCTCTGTCTCTCTCTCTGTCTCTCTCTCTCTCTCTCTCTCTCTCTCTCTCTCTCTCTCTGTCTCTCTGTCTCTTTGTATTTAGTACAGGGTCTGCAGGTCTTACTATGTAGATCGGACTAGTAGTGAACTTCCTGTTTACAGCCTCCCAAGTGCTAGGATTACAGGCGAACGCCACCATGCCCAGTCTCAATTGATAGCCCATCTGTCCCATATAAGCACACCCTGGTGGTGGGGCCAGCATGGTAGGCCCAGGAATCGAACTCCCTGCATCTGCCTAAGCAGGTGCTTTATTCCACTGAGCTATTTGGCCTGCCCTCTACTTTCATTTCTATCCTAATTTTTAAATAATTAGTTAACTGAAGGCCACTTTTTGGCCTTTTCAACATGAGAGAATGTTATTTGCCACAGTGGTTCTCAGTTATATACTAAAATTGTAATCAAATATCCATATGCAGTCTTAGTTTTTAACCACTGAAATTAAGTAAAAATGTAAATAATGTGTTATATTTTAATTATCCAGATAACTAGTTGGCCAGAATGATACAGAGATCTAAGTAATGCTTTATACATGTAAAAATATTACATTTAGCATAATCATAGACCTATTTTATTTTTTAAATGTATCATTCTTTTACCTCAGCCTGCCCTGGGGGTGGGGCTGGCACAGCATGTGGTGCCAGGGATCAAAACGCGGTCCCTGCAGTTACCTAAGCTTGCCTAAGCAGGTGCTTTAGACCACTGAGCTATCTCTCTGGCCCCAACCAATTTTATTTTGAAAGCTTTGCATAGAGTGGTTTTTCTCTGTATTAGATCTGCCTTATCAGGGAATAATGTAACCTGCACAGTTTTCCTCCAGCACTCAGGGACTGAATCCAGAGGCTCAGGTGTCCTAGGCAAGGGCTCTATCACTGAGTTTAGTCCCCAGTCCTTTTTTAAAACTTTGAGACAGGGTCTCCCAATGTTGTCCAAGCTGGCCTTGAACTTATGATCTTCCTGCTTCAGCCTCCCAAGTAACTATGATTACAGGTATATGTTGTTGTACCCAGTTACAGCTTCACATTTTAAAAAATGTTTAACATTAATTTATGTTTAGTTTTTCTGTTTATAGATTCAAATTTCTTAGATTATAAAGTATTAATATTATTACTGCTTCAAATATAAACTGTTACTGCTATACTCTCTCAAGTAAATGGCTGTTTAACCAAAAAATAAAAAAGGGTATTAACAGAGAAAAAAAAAAGTTAAGTATGTAACAGCAAAAAAAAAAAAAGAAAAGAAAACTAGCAAGATGCAGTGGAGCACACCTGTAATCCCAGCACTCAGGAGGCTGAGGCAGAAGGCTCAGAGTGGCATTCAAGGCCAGCCTGAACTGCATAGCAGAGTATGTCTCAAAATTGTTTGCTTTTTTTTTCTAAATTTTAAGTATATTATTAAAAACTAAGTTTATAATAATTTTCTTTATTTTTAAGTCATTAATTTAAAATTCTCTGATACTATAGGCAGTAAGTACTAATGGCATACTGCTTTTTAGCTATTTCTTAGATTACATACATATTATTACCTAGATGTTAGCACACTATTGATACTAATGCATAATAAAATATAATATTCTGTTATAGAGGTCCACTATCCACAGATTCTTAATATTTAAATGTAAAATGCTTTTGCTTTTATTGTTTTTCATTCACTATCAAAAGAATGAAACTAAACACTCATCACTAAAATCTCAGAATTAAATGGGGAATAGGAGGCCACAGAATTCTTGAATTTTAGACTAAATTCCTCTAGAATACGTTTCAGTGACAAAATGTCCATCATTGACCAAGATACTAGTTTCATCACCTGGCTGTACCAGAGGTAGTTGAGCAAAGGCTTGTGGATGTGCCATCTTGAGAGCCGTGCTCCTGCCTTCGAGAACTGCCTGCCTTCTAGGCTCTGTTGCTCTGTCATGCTCAGTATGTCTTCTTAGAGTCATACTGTAGCCATTTGTTCCTCCTCCCCCAATTATTGAGTTTACTAAATTTTTTAAACCATAGCTTTATTGGAAAAATTTCAAAATTTTAAATTCTTTTGGCTTTGGTTCCTAGGTGTATTGTAGAAACTGAAAACTTGGAAGAAAGAGTAGCTGTGGTGAGTCGAATAATTGAGATTCTACAAGTCTTTCAAGAGCTGAACAACTTCAATGGTGTTCTGGAGGTTGTCAGCGCGATGAACTCGTCACCCGTGTACAGACTAGACCACACATTTGAGGTAGGGCTGTGCATGGTTGTGTTTTAAATGAACTTTCATTGCAGTTATGAATATCAGGACTTTAACAGTTGGGATCTTTGATTTTTCAAGTGCCCCATCTGTGTTTTTGGTGGCAAGTTAAGATACTGAATTATCTAAGCTTTGTAATGAGTTGGTCGTTCTTTTTAAAACTAGGCATCCTCAAGACTGAGAAGTCTTAAAAGAAAAGAAAAAAAAAAAGAGTATGCTCATTAAAGTACTTCTATGGATCCCATCTCTGTAGGAAAAAAAAAAAAAAAAACAGAAAAAACATTTGGCACTTAACTAGTAATATAATTTAATTTAGAATTACAAATGTCCACATAATTATGTGAGGAACTTCAAGATAATCTCTGTCTCACTCACTTTAGAGTCTGTGCAGATGTTTTCTGCGACACATTGCATGCTTGGAGTCAGACCACTCCTGCTGCATGTGGGTTTCCTGTTAACCTGGCAGGTTCTGGCAAGACCTGGGAGTCCCCCTGCTCACCATACCAGCATAAATTATTTTTAATTTTGCAACAGGGTCTTACTAAGTTGCCTAGGCTGGCCTCACAACTTGTAATTCTCCAATGTCACTCTTCCTGAGTAGTACAGTGTGCCACTGCATCTGCCCCGTGATTCTTTTTATGAATTTAAGTCCCCTAAAACCATTTTGTTTTCATTATTATTATTATTTTTTTTTTTTTCTTATAGCAAATACCCAGTCGCCAAAAGAAAATTTTAGAGGAAGCTCATGAATTGAGTGAAGATCACTATAAGAAATATCTGGCAAAACTCAGGTCTATTAATCCACCATGTGTGCCTTTCTTTGGTAAGTATTTCTTGCTGAATGTTTATTGTATTTGTGAATAAAACATGACATGTTTTGATTAAATGACAGAGTACCAGCATGAATAGTACAGCAGCACAGAATACTTGAATAGCACTTCAGTCACCTTAGACTCTTTCTCTGTAGGACTTCAAGCAAACCCAGTAGAGACTGCATTCCTAATCTGGAAGACAAATGTTTCCAAATCTAAACCTTTTGAAATGACACCACAAGTGGGAAGTCACATACCTGGCCATTGCTGGAGTCACAGTCAGCATACAGGCACACTACAGATAATGCATAAAATTACTTTCAGGCTACATGTCTAAGGCATATATGAAATATCAGTGAATTTCATGTTTACACCTTGGCTCTAAACCTAAGATGTCTCATACATAAATATTCCAAACCCTCAAAGTCCAAATACGTCTGATTCCAAGCATTATAGACAAGCACTTCTCAGCCTGTACTTATATTTCACCTTCTAGTTTTATTTTGGGCAGCTATTAGATATTATATAGTACTTAGTATTTTATATTCACAGTACTTTTAATTGAATTTTAATCATATATTCTACAAAAGAGGCATGATCAAACTCATAATTATTTTTTTAAAAAAAACTTGCATATAGCTGAAAACATAGTGTACGTTTTATAACTCATACCTTTAACACAACAAAAATTACTTGTCCTTTTCCCTGTCTTGGCTCAAAAGGATGTACCTTTTCTTTTCCCTTTCTGCATACATGTACATCCTTCTGTCATTTGTTCCCTAGTTTGTTTTGTTTTGTTTTTTCCAGTACTGGGGCTCAACCTTGGGACTTTGTGCTTGCCAGGCAGGTGCTTATGCCACTGAGCTGTCCCTTGGCCCATTGCCTGTATTTTACGTCTCTAGTACTGTATCTTTCAAAGTGGATTCACTGCCTCTGTGATTCTGCCTTGGCATACTCACAGAAACTGTGCTCTCTGTTACACCTTTTGTATGTAATCTTTTTAGTATGTGCCAAATTATCTCTTAGCCTTTTCTTCATTTATATATTCTATTTAGTTTTAAGTTACACATGTTATATCCTGACATCTTCAATTAATATATTTTCCCATGTTTTATTGCTTAGACTTAATAACATACCACTTTCATTTTTAATTCTAACCTTTTTTGCTGAACACACTATATAACTGTATTTTTTTTTTTTTTTTTTTTTTTTTTTTT
>PVJA010037742.1:0-20169 GCA_004027025.1 Myocastor coypus | reverse complement strand
CTGGACATTAAAGGTTCTTCCAGAAACGTTAGCATCCAAAGGCAATGATAGCATCAGCTGCAGAAAGTTTCTGCCTTCCTTTTGATTGCTTATTAGTTGGAATTTGTTGAAATCCTAACTCCTAAGGTGGTGGGGATGATAATCTCTGGTAAACATATACACATGAAAAAGCAAATAGTTGTAGAGAGAAGAAGAAGAAGAAGAAGAAGAAGAAGAAGAAGAAGAAGAAGAAGAAGAAGAAGAAGAAGAAGAAGAAGAAGAAGAAGAAGAAGAAGAAGAAGAAGAAGAAGAAGAAGAAGAAGAAGAAGAAGAAGAAGAAGAAGAAGAAGAACATGGCTAGGGAGACAGCTCAGTGGCATAAGCACCTTTCTGGCAAGTGAAAAAATCTGAGTTGGATCCCTCTTCTTCTCGGCCGATACTGCAGCCACCAGGGCTCATCATAGAGTCCTCACCGGGCTCTTTCTCAGGCTTCTGGCCGCTCTAGGTGCTGGGCGCAGGTGGGTCTTATGGAATGGTCTACTGAAGCAGATACTATCCTTTTCCCATGTTGTAACCCCATCTGATGTTTTCCCTTGCCTGTGAGCCTTTGAACATGTGGATCCTTCAGTCTGATAGGTTCTCCTTTCTCTTCCATGAATGCTTTTCCTCAGCAATGTCTCGTTCCCATTTGCAATTGAGGTCACATGTCTTCTAGGACCACATGGGTCCTGAGACCAAGCTGGCACAGTTCTCACGTGGACTTATAGCCCTCCTTTCCTTTCTCATTAGAACGCTTAGCATACTGAGCTGTGCTTGTGTATCTGCTGCTGTTTGGCTTATCAGTTTCTAAGCAAGCAGCCATACCAGCATTTACTTCTTTAGTCTGCTCTCCCCAGGATGGGGCACATGATCAAAGCTTACTAAGTACTGGTTGACTATCTTTCTTTCTTTTTTTTTTCAGATCATCTTTTTTATTGATGGTATCTCCTTATGCTCCTTAGCTAGCTGGGCACTCCACAACACCATTTTTGATGTCATCTATGATGTCATGAGGGTGTGGGCTATCCACATTGCAGCCCACAGACTGGGCGTTCCCCAGGATCTCTTTAATGGTTCCAGAAAGTTCTCTGGATAAAGACCAGTGCCACATCTGTCAGGCAATATTGACAATCTCATCAAACGTGATGTTTCCACTGTGTTTAATGTTTTTCTGCTTCTTTCTGTCTCTTGGTGGCTCCTTGAGGGCTTTGATGATCAGGGCAGAGGCAGAAGGCACCACCTCAATCTGAGCCTGTCTGTTCTGAATGGTCAGTTTCACTGTAATCTGCAGACCCTTTCAGTCACCAGTTGCCTTGGCAATGTCATCTCCCACTTTTTTTGGAGACAGACCCAAGGGGCTGATCTTGGGAACCAGGGCAGACATGGCACCGACTTCACCACTGGTGCACCTCAGGTATACGACTTTGATCTTGTTGGGGTCGAACTTGGGCGACGTGCTGGAGGCGGCTGGTGTCGGATGAACCTGGATTCGGGACGACCGAAAAAGGTTGCACCTTAGCTTCCTCCTAGCCAAAAGCTGAAAGGTGGTTGACTATCTTTCTGACTAAGTCTGTAGTTTCAACTTTCTTGAGTCTCTCTAAAAAATAACCTGGAAGAAAATTGGCAATTTTCTTTCACTATTGCTACACGTGCCAAGTCCAAATGTGATTCAGTCCTCAGCTCAAGGATTGTCTTGGTTACTTTTCTCTCATTGCTAGACGAACTACCAGACATGCAAAGTTGAGGAGGAAAAGGTTTCTCTTGCTTACAGTTAGTTGACAGAGTATGGATTAAAGCTATGGTTTTAATCCATAGTTTGCTGACTCCCAGCAGAGTGGCATGAGGCAGGGGCATCACAGAGGAGAAAGAGTTTATTGGACACAGAAGACAGCAAAAGCAACAGAGGGCCGGGCGTGGTGGCGCACGCCTGTAATCCCAGCACTCAGGAGGCTGAGGCAGGAGGATCGGTGTAAGTTCGAGACCAGCCTGGGCTACCAAAGTGAGCTCAAGGCCAGCCTGAACTACATAGCGAGATCCTGTCTCAAAAAGACAAAAAAAAAAAAAAAAAAAAAAAAAAAAAAAAAAAAAAAAAAAAAAAAAAAAAAAAAAAAAAAAAAAAAAAAAAAAAAAAAAAAAAAAAAAAAAAAAAAAAAAAAAAAAAAAAAAAAAAAAAAAAAAAAAAAAAAAAAAAAAAAAAAGCAACAGAGGTCCTTAATGGCATCTTTCTGCCTCTTTGATCTTGTCCAGACTGTTTAGGGTGGGCAGCACTCACACCATGAATCCCTGTGCCCCCGAGCCTAGCACTGCACCACGAATCATTCCCAGTGCCACACATCCTACAGCCAGTCACCTCTGAAAAGGCCCCACCTATGACTGCTTGAGGCTTGGGAGATACATGGAAGCAGAAGTCATAGCAAGGGTATTTTTACTCTTTATGAAACCTTCACTTGTTTTTTCATTCCATGATGGTATGGATTTCTTCCGGGAATTTCTGCAAGCTACTCCCCATTTTCTCTATGGAAAAGAGATCAACCTCCAACAGGTATTCCTTGTAACTCCTTAGCATTTAACAAGGCCAGGCTGTGTTAGGTACTATGACTCAGCCCCTCTGCTCCTGCTGTTCTGCAGCTGTTGTCTTTATTCGAAATTCATCATGTGGTCCTGGGACACAAAAACACATCCTTGTTCTTCTATTCCCAAGCTTCCCTCCATCCTGCTACCTTGGTGAAATCCTAACATGACATTATTGTTTTGAATCTGTTAGCTTCTTGTTGTCTGTAAGATAATGCTGAAATGCTTTGGCAAGGTTGTTTGTAATTTTAACCAAATCTATCTTTCCGGTCTCACTTTATTTGTATCTCCAGTGACACTCACTTTGCTGTATAATATTTTATGAGCTCTTGGAGGGAAAAAAAAGGTCTTCATTTGTCAATCTACATATTCATCACTCATGAATCAATCCAGTAAACTGAGTGGTACTGTGTACTAGGTACTGGTTTAAATTGTTGAGCAAATTCAAACATAGGTCCCACTTTTAAGTTCAGGAGATAAGAATTAATCAAATAACTCATCAAATAATCAATAGTTTACAAGTTAAGTTAAATCTGTGAAGGGAAGACCAGGGTTGCAGGTAACAAAAACAATAGCCTTACTTGAAGTTCAATGATGTTTCTCCAAGGAAATAATGTCTGAAATGAAGGAATCAAATACATGTAGAAGGAAAAGTTCACAACTTCTTCACTATTCAAAGATCCTCTTCAGCATACATCAGAGAAGAGGTGCTCAGTAGAGACTGAATGAATCAAGAAAGCTGGGAAAGAATACCTAAGAAAAAGTCAGTGTAGACTTTGCTTACACTGACTAATGATAACTAATTGAGTTACGCAGAGTATAAATCCAAGACTCAGAATGTCAAGAGAGGAGATGAACAGTCTTTGTTCAAGTGCAGGATGACAGCTCCTGTAGACAGGTGTATGACTACTGGTATCTTAGGAAGCTGGGGAAAAGACAGCATTTTTTTTCTCCTTAAATCAAATAAATGAGAAAGATGAACTGAAAGTTTATTGCAAGAACTGTTTTATTCAGGCTGTAAATATTATATAACTTTCAGGGAATATTGGCAGTAAAGTTTTATCTTTTTCCATTGGGTTCACAAATAATAGGAAGGAAAGCTTCAGCCTGCTCTGAATCTAAGTTGCTAAATATAGTGACTGTATAGGTGTATAGGGAGAAGGTAAGAGAGAGAGAGAGAGGGAGAGAGAAAGAGAGAAGGGAGGGAGAGAGAAGGGATGGGGATGGATGATGGATGGAGGGAGGGAGAAGGGAGAGAGACAGAGAGGCAGAGAGAGTGCTTTAAGGGCTCACCTTTGTGATGGTCTTATCACAGAGACTTACAAGGTGGACCTGTAGAGCCCAATGTATATCTACAAGCATGATGAAATTTGTCACCTCTGCTTTTATTTTTGTTATCGGTCTGTTTTATTACTTTAAAACTTGAAGTCAGATCCTTGCTGAATTCTACAGGTAGACATGTTGATCACATAAAGAGTTTCTGTCTAAAAATTGGTAATAACAAGATTTATTTGTCCTAAATTTACCAAGCCTGTCTCATCATTCTTCAGAAATGAAGACACCAAGATATAAATGACTAAGACATTTTCAGGATTTGCAGGAATATTCAATTGCTATCTTTTATGGTGATCTCTTTCAGACCACCTGAAATGGTGCCTAGATGTCTCTAGCCTTTGTCTTAAATCTGTGGTTTCTGGATTTCCAGGAAAAAGCAAAATCTCACAGGCAGATCACCTCAGGATGAGATCACCATCCCTAAGTGGGAGGAATTGCCCCATGAGGGAAGCCAGGCTTCCCTGCCAGGCAGGAGATATTATTGATGGGTACTGCATTCCACCCTCAAGCCATGGAGCCTTTTCTGCAGCCACTTCACTGAACTGCTCTGATGTATCAATAAGGCCCTGCCTCTACCATGATTACCTATTCTGCCAGCTACCCAAGCCCCCAACCCTTGCCTGTGTTTCCTTTTTCTATAAAAACCTCAAATATTCTGATAGCCCCTTCAAGACAGTTCTGGAGCCCCTTTCTCTGCCTTTCCCTGTGTGGCCACGCGGACTCAAGCTTTCTTCCAGCCTCTTGCTACTGCTGGTCTCCTTGACTGGCATTCGGAGAAGGAAGGCTGAAAAGAGCTTCTCTGCTGGGACTCTTGAAGCAGCACTTTCCATTTGAAAGCTCTGCAAACAGTCTGACTTAAGATCTTTTAAAGCAAAGCTTTGATTTCTATTTTCAAACACTTTTGTGGTGAGAGATCTAAATACATCTTTGTGTTCTTTCAAGTAAAATTCTTCTAGGCTGCAGGAAGAGTCCAGGGCCTTGAAGCAGGGTGTGCTCTGCTAGGCATTTCCCAAGCCTTGGATTGACCGAGTGCTCAGTCTCTCTTCTACTCTGTAATATGCAGCTTTTAAGAAAGATGCACTAGGAGTCAGCCAGATAGCTCAGTGGATTAAAGCATCCGCTTAGGCAGGCTCAGGGACCAGGTTTGATCCTTGGTGTGCTGGGAGTGGTGGCGTGCACCTGTAATTCCAACACTTGGGAGGCTGAAAATAGGAGAATCACTACGATCTGTGTAGTGAGACTCTGTAGACTCTGTACTAAATACATTAAAAAAAAGAAAGATATACTTCAAGATATTTTTTTAAGATTGTAATTTGGTTTTATTTATCAAGGGTACTTCATGGTTGGTTAATTCTTTGTAAATAAAAGTAGCAAAGAACACATACTTATCAGCAAGTACCTATTTTTACTTCCAAGCAAGCAAACATTGATTTGCTTGTCTGCTATTAATGGCAACATTGTTATAGCGGGGCTGACTGTACCTCATCTAGGGATAGAATATAGAAGATAGATCTTTGTAATCATAGACACATGGGATTATAAGTTTTTTTTGCATCCTGCAAGGACAAGTAATACGAGGTCACAGCGGTAGCTCTGGTGGCAAAAGTGTGATATTTAGAATAGAAAACTTAACATTAATTAGAAAGCAATCAAATGACAAGGCAGTAGCTGCTGTTGGGAAAGATATATTTTAAAAAGTCAAAACACTGTGAGTCACTCTCTTACAATGCAATTCGTTACTTGGGCTCCACCTCATTAATTTGCAAACCAACCTCTACTCTAAGACAGGAAATAATTTTTATGTAAAATCCCCAAAGCAGTTTTCTTTCATTGTATAGTTTGAGCTTTACAGAATATTTTTTAAAACAATTGAATATTTGGTTACAAAAACATGTAGACATAATTTTTCTAAGTTATAAGTGATCTTGTTTAATTTGACCTAATCGTAGGATTAATGAAGATGAATCAGATCTCTTCCTGGAAATGTTTTAAGTGTTAGCTGCAGTCATAAGATGCATAGGGGAATTTAAAAAGCTAAAGATTCATTGGCTTCTTAACATAGGAGATTTAACTGAAAAACTGTAAAAGAAATTAAGGCATCAAAATGAATTTCTCCTTTTTTATTTAGTGAAAAAGAAACAGCAATAGGCACAATGCCAATTTCTCACTTTGCTTTGTATTTTCTGCCTCTCTGCTAAGGCCTCCTTGTATTCACAGCAAACAGTTTTACTTACATCGAGAAATGAAGCCTAAAGTATTCATTTAGAAGGCAAAAGGTGGGTTCAGGACTTCTGCACAACCTAACCAAGAGCTGAAAGGAAGAAGAGTGAAAATGGAATTTGTTTCAAAGGATAGGTAACATGTTTGGCTTAGGAGGAATCCTACCGATTTGGCCTGATATTATCCCTACTATAAGCAATGACCAGGTTGGATTCCGCACTCCTTCCTACTCCTTTTCTTATAGCCTAAAGATCTGCCAGCAATCCCTGACAGTCTGGTGGCTCTGGATGAATAATCAGTCTTCCCAATATTTTTGGTGGGTCAGGGTTAAAGTTATACCATTAGGCCAGATACAACCTGAGGGCCATAGCTCTTTGGCTAGAAACAAACTTGCCACACATAGCCACACAGACACCACATCTCTCTCTCTCTCTCTCTCTCTCTCTCTCACTCACACACACACACACACACACACACACACACACACACATATATACCAACACATATGCATTCACACACATGGTGGCTGCAATGTTCTATTCTGCAGTGAACACTCAGTGGCATTTTAAGACTTATGCTCTTGGGGAGTCAGAAGCTGATACCACAAGGGGGGATTGCAAAGTACTGTATGGAGCATTCTTCATTCTGTGTCTGGCTTACCACTATTTTTATGGAAAGCTCCTTGTAGAAATGCATCCAACTATTAAAATTCACTTACCTTCTTAAGCCTCTTATTATTTTAGCACATGAATATGTCGCAAGGGTTCTTTTCTTACTTGCAACTACATTTCCAAGTGTTTTTTGTTATATTCATCAGAATGGTTACAGTAAATTAGAGAATAGGAACAGTGAGATCCTGTGAACTGGGGAGATTGTGGGGGAGGAAATGGGAATGGGCTGGAGAGCATATTCCACAGAACTGGTAAGTCAGCCTACAATTGCGTTTATCAGCCTGCGATGAGTGTTAAATGTATTGAGTTACCTTCATTTTCAGAAGTCAAGCTTAGTTTCCAAGAGAATTTGAGAAATCTTAAAGGACTGGTTCTTAGGTAATTTACACAATTTGATAATTACAAGTCAGAAAGCCATTGAAAATGAGGGTAACATTTGGCAGCTACATGTCAAGGTTAACAGATGATCACATACGGTTCTTCTGATCTTGTGGAAGACTTCAGTTATAGCTGCCCATCCATCTATCGTCCATCCACCCCTCTACCCACCTGCCATGCATCCATCTGGCATACACACTTACTCTATATAAAGTACATGGGATATAGCAATGAATAAGACAAGGTTTCTATCTCCATGTTGTATTTAAGAGGAAAAGAAGGGTAGAGGAAGAAGAGAAGTAAGGGGAGAGAAGAGGGAGGGCTGTAAAAGTAAAAGTTTACAAGGCGGGTATGGTGGTGCACGCCTGTAATCCCAGCAGTCGGGAGGCTGAGGCAGGAGGATCGGTGAGAGTTCGAGACCAGCCTGGGCTACAAAAGTGAGCTCAAAGCCAGCCTGAACTGTACAGCGAGACCCTGTCTCAAAAAGACAAAAAAAAAAAAAAAAAAAAAAAAAAAAAAAAAAAAAAAAAAAAAAAAGTAAAAGTTTACAATATAAAGTGATAAATTTTTGAGTATAAATGTATATTAAGTGTTATGGGAGTATTAATGAAAGTTAATTTACCAAAGCTAGTTAGAAACAATAAGCTAAGCTGATTTAATTTCTATTTTTGTTTTCCCTCTCTTGTCCCATTGTTAAAGAATTTCAGTATGTTCCTGACTACTTCAGTGTGAAAAAGAAAAATGAGCTGAAGTGAAGACTGCACAGAAGAGTATCCACATTTTTTGGTAAGCTCGATTTCTTTATTATAAGCTTGTCAAAACCAAATATTCAGAGATACTACCCAAAAATACAAATAAAGACAAAATAATCCAAGTACAGTTATTGTATGTTAGGTGGCATGGATGATGTTTTTATGTCAGATGAAAATGTCTGATTATTCAAGGAATGAACTAAAAGCACACTTTGAGGAGTCTCCACATTGATTGCCACAGTGGTTGTGCCAGTCTACACTCACACCAACAGTGGAGAAAGGTTTTTTCTCCCTCTTTTTTTCTTCTTTCTTTCTTTCTTTCTTTCTTTTTTCTTTCTTTCTTTCTTTCTTTCTTTCTTTCTTTCTTTCTTTCTTTCTTTCTTTCTCTCTCTCTCTCCTTCTTTCTTCCCTTCTTGCTCTCTTCTTCTCCTCTCTTTCTTTCTTTCTCTCTTTCTTTCTTTCTCTTTCTTCCCTTCTTGCTCTCTTCTTCTCCTTCTCTCTCTTTCTTTCTTTCTTTTTTTGAGAAGAGGTTTCTTTTTCCTCATAGCCTGTCTAGCATTTGTTATTGGCTGACTTCTTTATGAAAGTCATTCTTTGAATAACTGAACTTCAACAAGTTTAAAACCATCTGTACACCCTTAAAAAACACATGATTGTTATGTATTTTGGTGCTGTACTTATCTACAACTATATAAATATATAGAGGTCATTTGTGCTATAGCTATCCTATTTATACAAAAACATTTTGAGGGCCAAGCAGATAGGTCAGTGGATTATTAAAGTGCCTGTTTAGGCAGATACAGGGACTGCAGTTGGATTCCCAGCCTCCCAGCCAGTCTGCTAGTCCTGTGCTCCCCTCCCAGCCCTGCTCCCCAGGGCATGCTGAGACGGAGTTTAAGACTGGGTGTGGTAGTGTGCACCTGGAATCCCAGCGCTTGGGAAGCTGAAAACAGAATTACTATGAGTCCGATCTGTGTAATGACACCCTGTAGATCCTGTACTAAATATATAAAATAAAAAAATAGACTCATAAAAATTTTTAAAAATCATTTTGATAAATAGTTGATGCAAAACGATAAAAATTAAAAATTAAGAAACTGGAGTATTTCACACTCTCTATTCCTATAACAGCTTTATTTATTTATTTATTTATTTATTTATTTATTTATTTATTTGTGGGACCAGGGTTCGAACTCAGGACCTTGCACTTGCCCAGCAGGCACTTGTCTCTCGGAGCTATCTCCCCAGCCCCAACAGCTTTAAAAATAATTTAGTGATCTAATTTTACTTATACTATTTGTATGGGAGTTAGGCTGTTTGGACTGGGTTTACTTGTTTATATTTTCACATGGTGTTATTTGACTTGCTAATATGTAGTCTCACCAAAGATAAGGAGCTGGGTCTTCTCTATCCAAGTACTGCTTAAAGTTAAATTTTTATTGAAATATATATATATATATATATATATATATATATATATATATGTTAAATTTTTATCGAAATATATATATATATATATGTCTATATATGTATACACACTTATCTGTATCTCTATCTATCTATCTATCTATCTATCTATCTATCTATCTATCTATTTTGTTTTTTGTTTTTTCCCCCTCTAAAACCTGAATACATAGAAAGGGAAATTTGTACCTTATTTAACTGAGCATGATTGAGGCACCTAGTTTCTTGCATTTCTGGCTTTCACAAGGAAGATCATCTCAGAAATAGGCTTTGATTTAGGGTCAAGAAGTATTTGAGAAATATTTTCATCATCTTTGATTTTCTTCTATGACAACGAATAGCTTGATTTCCTATAAATAGCTTTAGAGGTGAGCTCAAGAGTTTCGAGACCTTCAAGACAATTTTATGTTTTGAAGAGATGTGCTCTCACTGTGCTGCTGGGATTGGCCTGAGCTTGAATGACCTTCTTGCCTCAGTCTCTGAAATAGCTGGGACTCTTGGCATGGACTACCATGTCCAACATCGAGGCAATTTTAGTTATTATTTATTAAATGAATTTAATACAGGGTCATGAGGTCTCACTGTGTAGATTGGACTCACAGTGATTCTCTTGTTTTTCAGCTTCCCAAGTGCTGGGATTACAGGCATGCCTCACCATGCCCAGTCTCAATTGCTGTCTCAGTGCTCCCTGGGGGCAGGGCTGGCACAGCACAGCACAGCAGAGATCGAACCCCATCTGTGTGCTCTGCCTAAGCAGGCACTTTGGTCTGCTGAGCTATCTGGTTGGCCCTTCTAATCAGATTTTAAATTTTGCTTTCCCTGTCTTTCTGACTTTGCCTCTTTCATTACCCCATAACCCTTCTCCTTCTAGAAGTCCTCAATATGTAGCCCAGGACGGCTTCAAATTCATAATCTTCCTACCTCAACCCCCAGAGCCTGGAATTCCAGGCTCTGATTCTTTTAACTTTCCGAGTTACATCAAGTTCCTTAATCACAGAAACATGACCTTTAGTATTTGGAATAGATGAAGAAGTTATTCACAACCACCTTTATGGTGAGCAGTGACATTAGGACCAAAATATTGATTTCTCAGTTTATTGTTTTAGGCTTCCTTCTACTACATATTTGCTATGGTTTGTGTCTAGTTGTTTCCCCAAAGCCTCATGCAGTCATGGGGTGGGGACTTCTAGAGTTTGAGACTAACTCATGATCCACTGGGATTATGTGTCTTAGTACTGCTGGGGTTATGGGTGTGGTCTGAGGGAGACAACCTGAGGCAGAGAGCCTGAATGTATTATAAGAGAGACAGAGAGACAGACTCTTTGTTGCTCTGTTGCCCTGATTGGTCAGTTGCCTCTGTCACCATTTTGTTGCTGTCCCACTGCCATGAACTGGATGCTCTCTGCCCTGTTCCACTCAGCCTTGGAGCCAGCCAAATATGGACTAAAACCTCTAGTAACTGTGAACTAAATAGACTTTTCCTTCCTTCATTTTGGGTGTTGAGTATTTGTCCCAGCAATGAGAGAAGAGTAACTGAGACAATATATTTTCACAGACGAGGAAAAAAATATTGAGATAGAAATATTATAATTTTCCTTACTAGTCAGTCTTCAGAGACAAAATCAGAACAAGTCATTAATACTATCGCAGTACTACCAGTGAGCATCACTAATATCTGCGTGGCATATGCTAGGGTGGAGATGCGGTTGGTCTACCTAAGGTACATGTGTTGGAGGTCTGGTTCTCCATATGACAACATTTCTACCGCAGTGGCATCTGCCACAGTGTAATATGGCTAGGGGGCCCTCATGAGAACCAGCGCTATGCTTTGGAACTTGGGAGCTAAACAAACCTTTTTAAAAAATAAAACAGCAGCTTCAGGTACTCCAGGACCTGGATAAGTCTTTTGGGCACCTGTTGGTATATTCATTCAGTTGTTTACTTTATACTCATTTTTATAATTCCAGTTATGTTAGACCATAGGCTCCATCAAAGTGAAATAATAGTAGTCATTTTCTGGAACTATTAAATAGCTGGGCTGAAATCACCCTTAATCACAAGGGACATCAATGTTGATGTAACATATTCTTTTAATGTTTTTGCCTCTAAGCTTCTTAGCCTTCTTAACTTTATTTCTCCTCCAATTCATCTATCTACTTCCATTGCTCCACCACAATCTGTTGTCTTCCTTGGCATGAGTCCATACTTGAGATTAGAAACTCTAAAATTCCAGTCTGTAATCATAGCCTTGTATCTTTTGCTTTCCTATTATTCTACTCTAGTGCACTTATCTCTGGCCCTTTTATTGTGGCCTTCTGTCCCTTCACTGTTTCCTATGTGAGGTATTTTAGTTCTGTTTCCTTCTTCAGTCAGCCTGGAGTCCATTGCATGCTAATGCTTTTGATTTTCATTGCTTCCTTTTCCATCTGACACTCCTCTTGACGTGCCACAGATTAATCCAATCCCTTCTCTTTCTTAAGTCTTGTACATGAATCATGTACTGTGCAGAAGAAATAGCCTACTATCGTAACTGCTTCTAGGCGGAACGTGAAGACCAAGAATCCTTGCTGAGCTCTTAATGTTACTCAGTGACCTTACACTAACTGTTGCTTACTTGCCTCTGTGACTGTTCTAAAACTTCTTTGCTGTACTCCAGATGCCATCTCCCACCTGCCTCCTACAGCAACAAATGACTTTGTTTCCTCTTTTGACAAATTAGAAGTATCAGGCTAGAAGTGCAGCACGTCCCTAATTGATTCTTCAACATGATATTATGTGCACTTGACTTTCACTGTTGATGTAAAAATACAAAGTCCCATAACATCTGAGAGGGGGAACTTGGCAGAACCTAGAAAAAGTACACACACCTTGACTTAGCAAACCCATTTCTAGGACTCTGTTGCAAAGGTAAAATGGCAAAAATACAAAGTATATTGGCTATTAATATTAACAGTGTTGTAAGAATGAAGAACCTGAAAGCCCTTCAGTTCCATAAACTATGACACATCCTATGATGACATTTTAATGAAGAAATGAGGAAAATCTTCAAGGATTATGCTAGAGTCATCTTTAGTGTGGAGAAAGTGAGAAAAGCAAGGTGCGGAAGAAAGTTATATTATGTTGGCATAAAACGTGGTGAACATACAGATCTATATATTTTTTGCTTATATGAAAAAATGTAAATAAAAACGTGTGGCTCTCTGACTCCTATACATCAGATACTGCAGGAATCTATCTTTTCTTTTGTGACGCTTTTCTTCCTTCTTCTTTTTTTTTTTTTTTTTTTTAGAGTTTTTTTTTTTCCTTTTTGCGACAGGGTCTCACTATGCAGTTCAGGCTGGCCTTGAGCTCACTTTTGTAGCCCAGGCTGGTCCTGTCCTCCTGCCTCAGCCTCCCAAGTGCTGGGATTACAGGTGTGTGTCACCACACCCGGCTTATGACTCTTTTCTGTTTCTTGCTAAAATGTGTCTGGATGTATCTTGGAAAGTAAGGAGAACATGCTCAAATGGGAAGGATAACAAAAGACAAGGAAAGGAAGACAAAAAGGTTCTCAAAAAGAGCATGGAAAGAAAAAATGGAAAAATAGTTTGATAAATAGGGAAAGGAAGAGGGACTCTAAGGAGGGGAGGGAAATGGAAAAAAAAAGAATTAAGATATATTATGTACAGATACAAATTCTTTATGATGAATTTGCCATTGCCCTGGAATGTTCTGCCACCACCTCCTTACTGTAGGGCTATAGTTACCTCCTGTAGCAGTTGTCTATTTGTTTCATGCCAGATTGCAGCTCACCTTTCTTCCTTCCCTGTTTCTGTGAGTTCCTTGGAAGATGTGTCTTTTATAAGGGCTTAACACCTTTACTAGAAGAAAACTAATCTCATTAATAAATAATGCCAGGAAAACTGGCTTCCCAAATGCCAAATATTAAATCTAGATCCATATCTCTCACCATGCGCTAAACTAAAATTGAAATGGACTGAAGTTCTAAATATAAAAACAGAAACACTAAATCTGCTGGAAGATAGAATAGGTAAAATTCTTGGACATATAGGTTCAGGGAAAGCCTTTATGAACTTTATAACCCCAATCACACAAATACAAAGAATCAACAACTGGGGATCATGTCAAATTAAGAAGCCTCCGCATAGCAAAAGAGATCACCAACAGTGTGAAGAGTCAACTCACAAAACAGGAAGATACTTTTTTTTAAACCAGTTACTCCTCAGCTAAACAGCTAACATTTAGAACATGTAGCAAACTAAAAAGACGCAACTTGACTCCCAAATTTAAAGATGCAATGCAAAAATAAGCAGATGAAATGAATAGACACTTCACAGATGAAGAAGTACAAATGAAATAAATGCAAAAATGTTCAACATTGTCATTTGAAAAATGCAAATTAAAGCACCACTGAAATTTCATTTTACTCCAGAAAGCCCAGCTATTGTCAAGAAATCAACTACTAAAAAATGCTGGAAGGGCTATGGGGAAAAAGAACCTTTTTGTCTAGTTGGTGGGAGTGTAAATTTGTACAATAAATATGAAAATTAGTGTGGAGATTCCTCAGAAACTGAAGCTACAGGATCCAGCTGTTGAGCCAGCTGTTCCCCTCCTAGGTATTTTCCTGCAGGAGTTATCATACCATGATATATGCATACCTATGTTTATAGTAGCACAATTTGTCTTGGAAACAGCCCATATGCCCATTAAAAGATGAACGTATAAAGAAAATGTGACATTTATAGACAGTGAAATACTACTGTGTCACCAGGAAGGGTAAACTTGTATCACTATTAGGTAAATGGATACATCTTGACATCATAATTTTAAGTGAAATAAATCAGGTACACAAGTTTAAATATTGCATTGTTTCTCTTGTGTGAGAAACCCAAAGGGTAAATAAATAGTAAAAGGAGGATGTATCATGGAAAGTAGAGAGAATGTGCTCAAATGGGAAGGAGAACAAAAGAGAAGGAAAGGAAGACTTAAGGATCTCTAAAAGAGAATGGAAAGAAAAAAATGGAAAAAAAAAGTTTGGTAAATAGAAAAGGGAAGAGGGGCTCTAGGGAGGGAAGGGAAATGGAAAAAAAGAATTAAGATGTATTATGTACAGAGACAAATTCTTTATGATGAATGTGATCATTATGTATGACCAATGTATACTAATAAAATTAAACAATTTAAATATTTTTAGCATGTACTATCCCAAGCATGCAAGATGAAGAAGAGATCTAATAATGAATGCAATGTGTGAACTTGGATTGAGTCTTGGGCCAGAAAAAAGACATTAGTGGAATAAATAGAAAACCTGAATAATGTATATAGATTAGTTAAAATATCACTGTTGGTTTCTTAGGTCTTGACAACTATACTATCCTATAAGATAGTATTTTAGGAATCAAGTTATAGAATATATATGAAATATGTATAATACTTAGAACTCTTTTATGTCTAAAATTATTTTAAAATGAAAAGATTTAAAAACTAGAAAAAAAATAAAAACCAGAAAAACAAATTTGTGTCTTTCATCAACTGCTTTCAGGATAAGAAAGTGTAGAAGATCAAAGTAATGAAATAAATGTTGCTTTCTAAATCAAACTACGGGCATTCAGGACTACTAAAACTACTTAAAATGTATTTTGTTTCTTTGACTTATATACAAAAGAGTGCAGCTAAAGCAATTGCCTTTCAATAAGGTAAATCAATTTCCTGGAGCAAAACAGATAAAATAAACCGATAGACTTCTGTATATTGAAATAGTTGAAGTGTGTAGAATAAATTTTTTTTTTTTTAAAGAGAACTCAGTGCTTTGGGGGGAACCCTTATGGTTCAGCTAAGTATTGAGTCCATAGTTAGAATTCATAATCTAGTTATTGAATTTTTGTTGAATTTAAAAATGTTTTCAAGGTTGACTGAAAAGAAATGTTCCTAAGCCCCTGGAGAAACTACCTTTAAAAATAAATCTCAGCCAAATTGGAAAGGAGCATAAAAAGCAAGGCAAACTTCTGGCTTAGCTTGATAAGAGCCTTGGCTTAACTTCAATACATTTGGTAAGTATAGTTTAAAGTTGCTTTGGCCTCTGAAATGAAGTCCATGGAATAAGCACTGCAGATAAAATAGGTGGTCAGCTTTTCAGTGTCAAAAGTGTTTTCAACCTGTAGTTGGAAGCTGTCAGACATCTCAGTGGTTACAAAGAAATAGTCCTCAGTTCTAAGTAGGTTAGTGATTGTTAGACATGCAAATCCTCCTGAATTCCAAGGAAATTAATCACCATTAAAAAATAGACCTTGAAGTGTGAAATGAAAGACAGATAAGGCAGATGTCAAGGTCCAAGGGCCACTTTTAGGAAAAGCCAAGAAATTCTTAAGAACCAGAGCTATCAAAGGTGAACAGCTTTGAAGAATGTAGTATACCATTGCTCTTCCTGGGTCTGTGATAGCCTGCTCCACCCAGACCTCTCAGAGAATAGTGTGCACTCCAGAAGTCAAAATTGAAAATAAAGAATAAAATGTTAGGGTGAGTGCTTCCTTTCCCAGTTGAATCTTATATTGATTTCCCATACTTAGGATTCATTTGAAGTAGCCATCCTTTCCTCCCAAGCAGTGATACTTTCAAGGGTGAGATTAAGACAGTACAAATTAAGGGAAGCCCTGGAGTAGGAGCTGTGAATGCATGAGACAGGTAGACAATCAAGCGGGGCAATTAAAGCCAAGGGTGAGCTTCCGGTTTTGCTCAGCTGTGTTGATGTAGTTACATATTGATTTGAAGTCATGAGCTGCTGCTACTATCTTTTACATAGGTTCTTGGGTAAAGCACTTAATGCTTGTTACTGTTGTTGGTCTGCTTTTTCTTTTTTCTTTCTTTTTTTTTTTTTTTTTTAGGTATTAGGGATGGAGGCCAAGGTAGGTACATGCTAGGTACATGCTACAGCACTTAACTATGTCTCCAGCTCCAAGTATCCCATCCAACTGCCTGCATCAAGCAGGTAAGATTAATGGCTAACCTTCCTGTTTTCATCTTATTTCACATTATTGGCATTCTATCAGATACAGAGCAAAATTCAACAGAAATTTGGAGTGAGCACTACGTTTTAGGTCTAAGGAATTATATATAAAATTAATAAAGCGTGGTCTCTGTTACCAGGTGGGGCATGTGTAGGGAAAATCAAGGCACTTCCCAGAGTATAACATTGTAGTGAGAAAATCTGGTCTGAAATTGTTAGGATTTGGATAATGCTTTTATATTACATAAATCTCCATACTTGTAGAAGCAGCCATAGTTTGTGTTTCCCATATGGCTATTGCAGTTCTCTAGCAGTCCAGAATAACAGCAAAAATAGTTTTTTTTTTTTTGTGGGACTGGGGTTTGAACTCACGACCTTGTACTTGCCAGGCAGGCACTTGTGCCACAGAACTATCTCCCCAGCTCAACAACAAAAATAGTTTCTTAAAAAACATATTCTTACAGAGTCTCACTACACAGATTGGATGCATGGTGATTCTGTTTTCAGTCTTCCAAGAGCTGGGATTACAGGTGTGTACTATCATGCCTAGCCTCACTCACTATCTCAATATGCCCTGGAGATGGGGGCCAGCATGGATCGAATTGAATTCTGGTCTCTTTTAGTCTGCTGAGCTATCTGGCTGGCCATCAACAAAAACATCTTTGAAATGCTTATTGGGGTAAATAGTTGCTTACAAGGAAAGAGATAAGAAAATTTCTGGTCCTAAAACAGACATGAGGGGCCCGGCAGGATGGCTCAGTGGTCTAAAGCGCCTGCTTAGGAAAGCTTGGGCGGCTGCAAGGACCGCGGTTCGATCCCTGGCACCACATGCTGCGCCAGCCCTGCCCTCGGGGCAGGCTGAGCTGGCCTTAAAAATAAATAAACAAACAAAAGTTCTGAAACAAGAAAAAATAAATAAATAAAACAATTCTTTGCCGGGCGTGGTGGCTCACACCTGTAATCCCAGCACTCTGGGAGGCTGAGGCAGGAGGATTGGTGCGAGTTCGAGACCAGCCTGGGCTACAAAAGTGAGCTCAAGGCCAGCCTCAACTGCATAGCGAGACCCTCTCTCAAAAAGACAAAACAAACAAACAAACAAACAAACAAACAAACAAAAAAACCAGACATGAACCTGAAAATAAGATTTCTTTGAATGACTTATATGTTGAGTTTTGCTTTCTAGCGACAAAGCCCTTAGTCTAGAAGAACCTTCAGTTAAAGAATTATATGAAAATCAGTCATTCTGAAAAAGTATAACAAGAAATGAAATTTATGACTCTTTTAAATGTAGTGCTTTTTTGGGAATATTTTCTGGATTATTGAAAGTAATGTATCTGATCTAATAATTTAGTGCTCAGCAGTCCAATATTTGCAGCTGACAAATATATTGAGATGATCTTTGTTATATATACACACACATAGAGAGGGTTCATACATAGTCTGAAGGTTCACAGTTAAGAATTTGAAAAAGCTACTTTTTAATCTTTCTGTTATAATTAGAATACTTCATTTATTCATTCGTAGAATATCATTTAGTGTTGACATGATAATAGACAGAAGGCTCCCAGTTGGGTAAAAACAAAGGTAAAAGATACCTACTGCGTCTGTCCAAATAGAGGAGAATATTTCAGAGGTATACAAACACCGAACACACAAATAATTGCTGCAGCAAGGAACACAAGTAATGGTATCCTCCCTTAAGCCTGTTTACATAATGGACAAGTAGGGACAACACTGACCTTTTGGCTGAAGCTTGCCACCAGGGTCAAGGTTATTAAATATCAGCAGCCACTTAGGAGGTTATCCTGATCTCACTTTCTCTTAGTCTAGAACATTCAGCAAGGCAAAGCTGCCCAGGTAGAGGTTATTCTTCATCATAATTCCTCTTGCAGTTTGCAGGAAAATTACAGAAACTTATTCTGGAAAATTGAAAATAATAATAGCTCAAGGATATTTTATCCTGCTGATCTTATGAGCATTTAAATGACAATTTAAATGTTTATGAAATATAGATTTGTAAATTTAGGAACAAAATTTATCTGTAGTCAGGAACTGCATTAATTACCTTAGACAATTTAAATTTATGAAGAAATCAATCAAATATATTCTTATACCCTGTACTAATTTAGGCATGCTGCTAGTCATGAGTTGGTTTCAGACATTAAAAGCTTTGTTTTGTTCTGTAGAAATACAGAAGGATTTTTATTACAGGTTTTGTGAACAAAGATTTATCTCTTAATCAAAACCTAAGCCTATTTCTCATATCTTTACCTCTTACACTTATGTCTTAGTTACTCGTTTCCATTGTTGAGGCAAAAAACATGACAATCAAAGTTAAAGGAGGAGACTTACTTAGTTTACAATATGTAGATGCTCTAGTCTATAATTGGCTGGCTCTCAGGTGAGATGGTGTGACAGATAATTATAGCAGAGGAGAAACAGTTTATGTCATTCAGAAGGTAGCCAAGCAAGCAAAGAGATGACTATACCACTTTTTATCTCTTATATCTTATTCAGGTTACTTAGAGCTGGTAGACCTCATACTGTAAATCCAGGTCCCCTTGATTTGCATTACAGGATGAATCAATCCCAGTGTGATACACTCTAGATCCAAACATTTCTAAAAAATCGTCACCTATGACCACATGAGGCTTTGGGGGGACATTTAAGCACAAGCCGTAGCATTCTGTCTCTGGATCTCAAAGACTAATGCATACTCCTTTTATATGAAGGGCATTTAGTCTATCTCTTAAATATTATCAAAGCTGCAACAGTTTCAGCATTGCTGAGAAGTCTAAACTAAAGTCAATTCTGAGAATTAAGGCAAGCTCTTAGCTATATACTCTCATAAAAATGAAATGAAATGGCATAAGACAGACATTTCTACCCTAAAAGTTACAAGCAGGGGATAGCAAAGAATGGAAGCAAAGCAATGCCAAAATCTAACAGGGTAAGCGTGAATCTCACAGCTCCATTTCCAGCATCCCTGGCAATCTGTGGCAAGTTGTGAACTCTAAAGGGCTTGGATGGCTCTGTCCCCTGACTGCACTTCTAGTGGTTGTAGCTTCCGTGGCTTGTCTCTGGGGCTGGTTCTTCTCCTCCCTTGAATTTTTCCCACAGAATATCCACAATCCTGTTGTCTTCAAAATTCTGGGGTGTCTGCTACACCTCTGGTTTCACACTCACAGATTCACACACTGCCCTATTAGGGGAATACTTTCTGGCCTCATAGGACTTCTTTTGAAATTGGAGTAGACGCCTTCTTGACCCTACAATTCTTGGATTTTGTATGCTCTCTAAACCAGCACTATGTGGATGAAACCAAGATTTGTCACCAGCTGGAGCAGTAGCCAGGCTTCCTTCTCTTTTGGTGGTAGGGGTTGAGTGCATATAAACCAAATTCTGGGGAACAACTTTCATAGACTGGTGAAGCATAGTACTCTGGAGTTCTCATCTCAGAGTAGTGATTTTCACCCTTGCAATTCTGAGGCTGCAAAGGCTGGAGTACATTGGTTCTTTTTTTTTTTTCCTTTTTTTTATTGTTTAAATTTAACATGAGTTATATTACATATTTTCATCATCAGATCAGTTTAGATTAATACATATAGGTATATAAGATTGATCAAACAATTAAACATTAACCCTTCTAAATCAACATTATTATTATTATTTTTTTCTTTTCCCCTTTCTTTTCTTTGAAAGTTGACATATTGCATATTGTCCTCACAATCGTTCTACAGAGTACAGTGTGTGGGCA
>PVJA010037741.1:0-20159 GCA_004027025.1 Myocastor coypus | reverse complement strand
ATCGCATGAAACAGTTTCAAAGAGATATACAAGAAAATAAAACCTCGATCACAAGTTTGCAGAGCCGAATGAACGAAAATGAAGATAGAGTTTCCAACCTTGAAGACACAGTTGCAGCCAGTGAAAGAGTAAGAAAGGATCTTTTAAAAACAACCAGAATGCAGGAAAAAATAATTCATCATCTGCAAGACGATGCAAACATATAACCTAGTAAATGCTTCTCAAATCTCTAGAAAAATAAGATCAACACAAATCCTACATATTACCATCTGAAAGCAAGACTACACACAAGGAGATTATCTGGAGATTAGTGCCAAAGTCTTTAACATATGCACTTCATGCTGATATATTACTATTATTATTATATATTGTTATATGTTTATAGTACACAATAATCACATCTCCATGGGGAGTCAGTTGCATGTACATAACATGTCTTAATTCCTCTTAAAATCTTTCCTTCCATACTCCCCTTTCACAACTTTCCTCTCTTCATCCCCACCCATACACAAAAGATCTGTCTTGCTATTTCATATTTTTATTTTCTATCTTTTATTTTACTTTTTATTTATGATCTAGGCATTTCATTTAATGAAAGCCACGTGACAAATTTATGTGTTTGATTGATTTTACTTAAATTTATGCTCTCAAGGTGCATATATTTTCCTACAAATGACTCAAGTTTATCATTCTTTAGGACAAAGTAGTTCTTATTGTGTATAATCATATTTTCTTTACCCATTTATCTATTGATGGACATATAGTTCACTTGTTGTTTTTTTTTATTTTTTCTTTTTGAGACAAGGTCTTGCTGTACAGTTCAGGATGGCCTTGAGCTCAGTTTTGTAGCTTAGGCTGGTCTCGAACTCTCACCCATCCTCCTGCCTCAGCCTCCCGAGTGCTGGGATTACAGGCGTGCGCCATCATGCCCTGCTAACTTGTAAGATTTAGTTATCATAAATTGTCCTGGTAAAATTATGGGTATCACTGAAATACAATAGTAACACTTGTGAGAAAATATGTAGAAGTTGAACACTGGACAAAATGGAATTTCTTTTTTGAGAGTTTTGTGGAATCTCCATACTTATTTCTATAATAGTTGAACTGGTTTGCATTTCCATTAGCAATGTATTTTTCCTGGTAACTTGCCAGCATTTATATTTACCTTATTTTCTGAAGATAGTCATTCATTCTTGAGTAAGGTGGAGTCTCACTGTTGATTTGAAAACATTTCTCTAATGGTCAGATGTATTGAAATTTTTTTTTTTCATGTATTTGTTTTTCTTCTGTGAAGCACTTTTTTATTTACTTGTTCATTTTTGATTGGGTCCTTTATTTTGATGGTCTATTGTTTTTCAATTTTTTACATTGTAAATGCTAGCACTAGTCAAGGGAGTAGGTAGCAAAAAATATTTCCCATTCTGTGCTTTGTCTCCTCACTCTGCTCATTATTTCCTTTACTGTGTAGAGCTTTATTAATTCGATATGATCCCATTTGTTGATTTCTGGTACCATTGTCTTCTGTTGAGAAAGGGCCTACCTATCATATATCTTCAGGGGTTTAACATTTTAATGAAATTAAGAGAAGCAATGCTTCCTAACTTATTCCTAGAGGCAAGGATTATCCTGATACCAAAACCAGAAAAAGATCCAGAAAAAAAAGAGAACTATAGGCCAATCTCCTTAAATAAACACAGATATAAAAATCAGGAAGATACTAGCAAACACAATGTAGCAAATCATCAAGAAGATTATACACTATTACCAAATGGGACCCATCCCAGGAATGCAAGGATTACTCAACATATGCAAATCAATTTATGTAATATACCACATCAACAGAGCCAACTGCAAATATTGCAAAATCAGCTCAATAGATCCAGAAAAAGCTTTTGCCAAAGTACAATGCTCATTCATGATAAAAGGCCTACACAAAATTGGAATACATCATCTTTACCTCAATCTGATTAAAGCCAAATAATGATAAAACAATAGCCAATATTATACTAAATGACCAAAAACTGGCAATTTTCACTTTGAAATGAGGAAGAAGACAAGGATGCTCACTATCAATACTCCTGTTCAGCATTATTCTCAAAACATCAGCAGGGTAATTAGAGAAGAGAGAGAAGTAAAAGGAATAAGGATTGGAAGACAGGAAGTGAAATTATCATTATTTGCAAATGACCTAATACTCTACATAGAAGATGCCAAAAGTTCCACCAAAAGACATATAGACTTAATAACCATATTCGGTAGCAGAGCTGGATACAAAGTTGACACTCAAAAATCAATATTCCTATAAACAAACAAACAAACAAACAAAAAACCTAACAGAAAGAAATTATGGAAACCACACTATTCAGAATAACATTATAAAAATGAAATACATAGGAAGCAATCTAAGAAAGGAAGTATAAGTTGTATACAGTGAATATTATAGTACTCTGAAAAAAGAGATCAAAGAGCATATCAGAAAATGAAAAGCTATTTCTTACCTCTGGATAGGAAGAACCTATGTCATGAAAATGTTCATACACACAAAATTGTTATATAGAATTAAAGCAATCCCAATCAAAATATCATTAATGTACCACACAGAAGAAAAGAAAACATTTCCAAAATTCATGTGGAACCAGAAGAAAGCTATAACAGCAAAACAATTTTGGACAACAAAGGCAAGACCAGTGGCATCATATCCCTGACTTGAAATTATACTACAAAGGTGCTGTGATGAAAACAGCATGGTATTGAGTGCTTGGATTATAGGTGCACACCATCATGCCTGTTTCTGTACCTATTCTTGTCAAGATTTTTATTGTGAATCAAAGTTAAATTTCATCAAAGGTCTTTTCTGAATTTATTAAGATGTTCATCTTTTTTTTTTGTCACAATGTTTTACTGTACAGTTCAGGTTGGCCTTGAATTCACCTTGTAGCCCAAGCTGTCCTTAAACTCACAGTGATTTTCCTTTTTCAGTGTTATGAGTGTTTGGATTACAGACATGTGCCATCACACCCAGGTGATCATCTAATATTTATATATTTATTATTTTACATATGTTTAGCCATTCTTGCATTCCTGAAATGAAGTAGGCCTGGTTACTACTTCATGTAGTAATGTGTGAACTTTTTATGATTTGTTGCATTTTGTTTGCAATATCTATCTATCTATCTATCTATCTATCTATCTATCTATCTATCTACCTACCTACCTACCTACCTACCTATCTATTTTGTAGTATTTTGTAGTTTGGAGTTCACTCAGAATTTTCTTTTTTATTGAATTCTTATATGGCATCAAGGTAATACTAGCTTCAAGACATGAGTAGGGTTCTTTCTGGTACTAGGGATTGAACTTGGGACCTTGTGCTTGCCAGGCAGGCACTTATGCCACTTAGCAGTATGCCTGGCCAAGATGAGTTTGGGCATGACATTTTCTTCTGAATTTTATGTAAGAGTTTGAGAAGTTTTGGCATTATATTTTCCATCAAGTTCTGGTAAAATTAGCTGATGTATCATCCACTGGACCTGGGCTTTTCTTAATTGGTAGAATTTAAATTTTTTTTTCTTTAAACCTCTTTATCTATCTATCTATCTATCTATCTATCTATCTATCTATCTATCTCTATCTACCTACCTACCTACCTATCTGCCAGCCTACCCACCTATTTATTTGGTACAGGGTCTTACTATGCAGCTCAGACTCAAACTCAGGTCCTTTTGCTTGCCAGGTAGGCACTTAGACCACCAAGCTATCTCCCTCATCCTTAATTCATAGGGATTTTATGACTGCTTCTGTTTCATTGCTTGTTATTGATATGTTCTTGCTTTGGTTCCTTCTTGATTTGGTTTTGATAATTCATAAATGTCTTGGAATTTATATATTTCTCTTTGATTCTCCAATTTATTGTAGTATAACTTTTCTTTTTTTTATTATTTTTTTATTTATTTTTCTTGTTTCAGAACGTTTGTTTATTTATTTTTATGGCTGGCTCAGCCTGCCCTGAGGGCAGGGCTGGTGCAGCATGTGGTGCTGGGGATCAAACCGCGGTCCCTGCAGCCGCCCAAGCCTTCCCAAGCAGGTGCTTTAGACCACTGAACCATCCCGCCAGGCCCCTGTAGTATAACTTTTCAAAACAATTTCTTTATAATCTTGGAGTTTCATAATATACTTTATGATTTCATCTTTTGCATTTTCATCTATACTAAGATGAGCTTTTTCTTTCCTTTAGTAAGAATATCTTACTAGGGTTCTAGTAAATAACATGAGAAAGAAAGTAGGATTCAGTGGATACTGGCAGGCTGTTGCTTGACTTCATCTACCACTGTAGCACTTGGTTTCTTTCTTTGGGGTGGTGGTATTAGATCTTTTGGGTTCTATAAAGCACTGTACATGGTTTCAAAGTAAATACTGAGGGGATTTGACTGACCTTGGGAGGTACAAAAATTCCATGTTTTGTTATACAAGTCTTGCTTTAACTTGCCCTTAACCACCCAGCAGAAAAGTTTAACCAGGAGGCATAAAACATACAGCTAGATTAGTATTCTGAGCTGTAAAAGGCTTAAATCAACAGCTTCCATCATTGCCAGTTTTGCCAATAACCCACTGCGATTATGGAACATTAGATTATGTATACAACTACTTTCTTTTAGCTCAATGTGAAGAAAATTTTTGTACCAATAATGATTAGAAAAATTATCACATCTATACCCTGTACTCTGCATAACTACTAGGAGGACAACAATATGAATTGTATCAAATACTGGGAATGTACTACTAACGTGTTTTGAAACTGTCACGTTGTTATTTCTTATTAAATGCAATAAAAAAGATGAAAGGAAAAAAAAGGTCTTTTTGGCAGATGGCACATTGGCCTGATCTAGGCTATAAGCAGTGCTAGGATCAAAGGCTGAGTTGCTTTCCTTCATAAATTTCTCCCAATACTGGAATTGATGTGATGTGTTTGACCTTCAGCTTGCCTTACTGTTGTGTGTCTTTGTTCTCCACACTACTTCCCTATGTGTGTTTTCCAAGCATTATGTAAACATTGCTGCCTGTAGTCAGCTATGATGAAGTAGGTTTTCTGTTTTATTTAAAACAAACAAACAAACAAACAAACAAACATTATATAGGGCCGGGGAGGTAGCTCAGTCGACTAAGCACTTGCCTGTCAAGCACAACGTCCTGAGTTCAATCCCTGGTACCACAAAACAAAACAACAACAAAAAAATTATATAAGTTCTATTACTTGATATATATATATTTTTGGTATTTAAATGTTTCCCATTTGGATCAGGAATAGGGCCCACACCACTTTGTCCCAGAGATCTTCAAAAGATTTAACATCCACAGGTTGCTACAACAGAGTCCAGAGCATTTACATAGTCAGGCATTCTATATCTCATTGTTTCAGATTTGTGAGACTGGAACTCACACAAAGTGCACATTTTTAACTTATATTTCAACATTTGAAATATTCACAGGTAGAGTATTATATTTACTGGCATCTCCATGGAAGATATACTGAACAAAACATATAAGTGTTCCACAATTAGAGTTACATGTTCGTGATTATGTGCATGTTTACACTATAATTTACATGGGAAAACACCTTTAAGAAAACAATGTGGAAGGTTACACTGTACTCATTTCCATAAAAAGTGAGCAACAAAGAATTTCAGGAAGTATACTTAAATATTAATCAGCAGTTTTTTAAAAATTCAGACTTTTATAGTGTGCTAATACATATGTCAGCAACACTCCCATTACTTGATTTTATAAATGATCCTGGATTACTTTTTCTAACCCAAAGCAATCCCCAACCTTCCCAGTACTTACAATATCCACTCACCCTTTAATCAATTTTACCTACTTTCAGAAGCCATCCAAATCCTCTTTAAGATGTGGAGAGTTTTCGATACACAGGTTTAATAGTTATAGCTCAGTGTGATGGTGAAGTGGAAGCCTGAGGTGGGTCGCTGTGGGTGTGGACTGGAAAGGTACAGTGTACTTCTGCTCTTGACCACTCTTTACTTCCTTCCTGGCATCCCATGAGCTCTTTCACCTCCACTATTGCCACTCTGCCTTACTGCTTTGCCTCGAATCCAGCAGAATGTGGACTGAAACCTCCATAGACTTAGCCAAAAATAAACTTTCTCTACTTTGAGTTGTAGGTATTGGGTATTACGTTTCAGTAACAAGTAACTAAAACTCCATATAAGCATTCAGACGTACAGGATAACTCCAAATGAACTTTGTGATTTTTGGAAGAAAGCCATGGTAGCACACATATGCTATCACTCCTTTCCCATTATGTTCACATGTAATCTTAAATTTTGTTTCCACATAGCACTTGAGGCAGTTGTTACTTGTAGACACTAATCTGAGTGACAATGTTGGCTGAAACCTTTGCCATAATCACAACAAGAAGATGTAGTTTTATTTTGTCTTTGCTTTTTTAAATAAAAATATAACTTTATGGAAATGCTTAAGGATAGACTGGGCTTTGTATTTCCACTGTGACTTTGAAAAGAGGCCCATTTTAGAAGTTCCACTGGTAATTCCGATAGGATAGCTGAGGCAAAGTTTCCTTTTAGTTTTACTCATGTTAGACATCAGTAAGAGCCAATATCTGGAATAAATGAAAAATTGTGTATTTCAGCAGAGAAAACAAAAGTGTTATAGCAAGTGAGAATCTGATCTTTTAAGATGAAATATTTTATCTGATGACAAGTGACCCTGAATGCAACTCATGTCTGTCTGCTTGACTGCTTTCACCTCTGTATCTTGAGGTAGTTAGCAAAGGCAAATAAATGGCCATCCAGGACAAAGTTAGATAGGAGGGAGGATGTAAACTACTGTTTTCAAACTTGAGAAATGAAATGATTTCATTAAAAATGCATTATTCATGGAATGAAAAATTCAGCCCTCATCTTCAGTTGATACATGATTATAAGATTCTCAGGCTTACTTGAATTTGTTTTGCAGCTGACATAATACAACTGGCACCAGAACTTCTTGAGTCAAGGAAGCAATTTAAAAATTCAATATTATGGGAAAAGGAAAATAAATAGACCTCGTCTGTTAGTATATAATAGCCATAAAAATACACAACTGCAATTCCATGACTGACCTGTGTTGTAATTTACTCCTGGTAGTTCACTTACTGGAATTTTAGTTCCTGGAGCTCTACATTTGTCCCTAAATGATTATATGTGAAACCATTACATGACCTTTCTCAATATAGAAGAGGATGACAGAGTAACTGGTATGACATTAATTTCTGTGGTGCGCTAAGCAAAGGAATGTTTTGATCCTTAAGCAAGTTAAACAAACTTTTCTTGTCCTTTTAAAAAAAATCTGTAACTAGGATAATAACATACATGACTTACATTTGTGAGAAGCAATGAGTTACCACCTATGAAATGTCTTGCAGAGGGTCTGATACATTAAAAGGGCTCAATAAATTTTATTTTTGTTACTATTTCATGGTTTTAATGGCAGTGGTCTGTGTAGTTCATATAGTGTTTAGAAAAAAAGATCCTCAGATTATGAAATTAAAAAACCTTATGAAATAGCTAACTGGTGTTTTGAGTTTTTGCGCTTAAAGTTGTGCATATAGCAGTTTTTTCATATATCTTATTGTAAATTATAGAAGTGGCTCAGCTCTTCCATTTTACACTATTCATACTGCTTCTGTGTGACCTTGAGTTTCTTCCCTTTAAGAAAAGTTGCCTCTTCCTTGTTTCTTCTTTGATCGATGACATGCTGTCTTAGTTACTCTTCTCTCGTTGCTAGGACAAATACCTGACAACCAAGATGAAGGAAGGAAAGGTTTATTTAGCTCATAGTTACTGGAAGTTTCAGTCCATACTCGGCTGACTCCAAGGCAGACTGGCACATGACAGAGAGTAGCAATTCGTGGTGGCAGAACAACAATTTAAAGAGGCAAGACAGAGAGCCTGTTTCTCTGTCTCATATTACGTTCAGGCTCTCTGTCTCAGGCTATCACCTTAGGCCACACCCATAATCCCAGAAGTACTAAAATTCATAATCCCCCAGTACTAAAACAAATAACGTCAATGGATCATGAGTTAGTCTTGCACTATAGAAGTCCCCACCCCATGACTGCGTGAGGCTTTGGGGGACAACTAGACACAAACCATAACATAAGGTATAAATGGAGACAGAGGCCTGAGGGCTCTCTGAGTCTGGAGAGTTCACGCTGATCCACAGACTTATTCAGTGCAGTTCAGTGATTTTAAAAACTTCAGTGTGCAACTGGTTGATCTGGGAATTTTGTCTCTGGGTTTCTCAATAAGGCCTGATATTCTGCATTTCTGACCTGTTCCCTGATGGGATAACATTGACTCCTTGATTCCGTTTCACCAGAGGAGAAAATCTGGTTGACTTTTTT
Source organism: Myocastor coypus (assembly GCA_004027025.1). Classification (NCBI taxonomy): domain Eukaryota; kingdom Metazoa; phylum Chordata; class Mammalia; order Rodentia; family Myocastoridae; genus Myocastor; species Myocastor coypus. The sequence goes on along the minus strand of PVJA010037741.1, from coordinate 11,740 downwards.
ATGCAGGAATGTGGGTCTAGTTTTGCCAGCCTGTCAAATTTTTAAAGAAAAATAATACATTTCTGTTTTGTTTAAAATATCTCAGTTTTTAATAATGGTCACTAATATTTGCAAATATATTTATAAAAGATCTCTTTGAGTACATAATAGAATAATGAACATGAACTGTTCTGATTCCAAGTAGCACAATATTCCTTTCATTGCTTTTACTATATTTTGAGCTTTATATTTCATGAGTTTGCTTTCATAGTTATATATTTTGTATGCCTCTTTCATAGGTTTTTGTGTTTTGGGGTCTTCTGGATTGACTTTTTTTCCATCTGCTAGAAAATATTGCGGAATGTATCATGTCCAGTAGAAGCTGGTAAACACAAAAAACTAATTAATGGAGATAAATGGTGTATTTCACAAACCTGGAATGGACTTTCATCTATATTAATAGGAGTTTTATTTTGGGTTAGGCAAACAGAAACAATTGCTTAATTTCATTAGTCATCCCTATTTTTAAGAAAACATATTAATAGTTTCAGGGAGTTGTGACCTTCTTTAAAAAGGTTGAATATTCCAAGGTCATTATGATGGCATCATCACTGGGTTATGAACGAGGGAGGACAGTATTGTCATTATGAAAGCAGTTGAGTAATTTAAGTAACAAACTTGTACAAAATCAGCAAAAGAAGTTGGATATGGGGCACATGGCACCTGGAACAACTTAGCAACTTAGAAAGATCCTCTTGCAAAATGAAAAAGGAAGGGCCAGGGAGATAGCTCAGTAGAATAAGCACTTACCTGGCAAGTGCAGGGTCCTGAGTTCAATCTCTGGTACAGAAAAAAAAAAATAAATAAATAAAGAGAGCTCTAAGTAAGAAAGGAAAGGGATATAGTTCAGTGTGAAAGTCCTGGATTCAAATACTAGTTTGGCAAAACAAAACAAAACAGTCGAGCATGCAAAAGTAGTTATGAGCTAATCCTGAAGGTCAAAAGAGTAAAATATTTTGTAAAGTATAATGGGATTAAAGATGATACACAGAGAAAAATTTCTTTTTCTAAAAATTAATTTGAGATTGAGGCAGAAGACTGGCACAAGTTCAAGGCCAGCCTGAGCTACATAGATTCAGGGGCAGAACTATACAGCAAGACTGTATCTCAAAAAAAAAAAAAAAAAAAAAAAACCCACCCCCAAAACAAAAAGACCCACAAAATTAATTTTTAACAACACCAAAATTAATTTTATTGGCTCATTTTAGATATACGTAATAACTATATTCATTATAAGGAATTTGCACCTTATAAAATACATCTTGATTCTTCTTTTCTCCCCAGTAACCTTCACCCTCTTTAACCCCTTCTTCTCTACCTTGTTTACAAAAGCTTTGTTTCCTTTTTCCTCCTATTCTGTTTTTTCCTTTTCCTTCTTTCCTTATCCCCTCACTTATTCCCCTTCACCTTTGAACATTTTCTTTCCATTTCCCAATATCTGTTGTGAATTTTGGTCCTTGTTTATCCTTTTGGTTTATCGAACCAGAGAAACAATGCAGTATTTATATCTATGTATCTGATTTATTTCACATAAGAGTATGGCATTAAGGTAAATCTATTTACTTAAAAATACCCCTAAAATCATTTTTTTTCTTTTGTCTTTTTGAGACAGGGTCTCGCTATGCAGTTGAGGCTGGTCCTGAGCTCACTTTTGTAGCCCAGGCTGGTCTCAAACTCGCACCCATCCTCTTGCCTCAGCCTCCCGAGTTCTGGGATTACAGACGTGAGCCACCACGCCTGGCCCGAAAATCATTTTTTTACACAGCAGTACTCCACTATATAAAAAAAGTCCCATGTCTTGTTTATCCATTTATCAGTTGATGGGGTTTAAGCTGTTTCCAAGATTGAGCTATTACAAATTGTGCCACTATAAACATGGGTATGCATATATCTCTGTGCTTTGATGCTTTTAATTCTTTTGGGCAGATATCAAGAAGGGGAATTGCTGGGTCAGATGGATCCTTTAATTTCAGTTTTTGAGAAATTTCCACAGTGGTTGCACGAGTATACACTCTCAATAGTGGAGAAGAGTTCCCCTTTTTCCCAACAACCCCTCAAGCATTAGTTATTAGTTGATTTCTTCATTCCTTTGTTCCTTATTTCCTTCATTCGTTCATTCCTTCCCTCCCTCCTTCCCTCTATTCCTCCCTCTCTTCCTTTGTTCATTTCCTCCCTCCCTCCCTCCTTCCCTCCCTCCCTCCCTTCTTTCCTTCTTTCCCTCCCTTCCTTCCCTGCCTGCCTTTGTTGTTCTCTCTCTCTCTGTATCTCTCTCTCTCTCTCTCTCTCTCTCTCTCTTCTCTCTCTCTCTCTCTTTCTTTCAACTCCTTCTCTTTTTCAAGACAGTTCTTACTATATAGCTCAGGCTCACTTTGATCTCACAAGGTAGCTCTGGCTGGTCTTGAACTCGCAGAGATCTTACTGTTCCCACTTCCCAAGTTCTGTGATTATAGACATGCACCACTATGCCTAGGTCCATTAATTTTGTGATAATAGACATTCTTTTGGGACTGTGATTACATTTCAGCATTGTTTTAATTTACACCTCTGAAATAATCAGTGATGCTGAGCATTTAAAAAATGTATCTATTTGCCATTTGTACTTCAACTAAGAAGTTCCTATTCATTTCAGATGACATTTTGGGTTGAGTTTTTTAATTTGAGGGGTTTAAAATTTTGCATTTTTGTATATTCTAGATATTAGTCCTGTGTATGAGGGACAGCATACATTTTTTTCCCCATTCTATGGGTTATCTCTTCGCTCAGTTGGTGGTTTCTTTTGTTGTACAATAGTTTTTTTATTTGTTCAGGGTCTCACTGTGCAGCTCAGACTCATAGTGATCTTCCTGATTTCTGCCTCACTACTGCCGGGTTTACAGGTATATACCACCACGCCTGGACTCCATCATTGGCTCAGCATGCTGAGGGGCAGAGCTGGTGCAGTATGTGGTGCCAGGGATAAAACTCTGGCCCGTGGGCTTACCTAAGCAAGTGCTTAGTCCTTTAATTTTTTTTAAGAATTAAAAAGATAAAAAAAGTATGAATGATACAGAATTTCACTAAACAAGATGATAGGATTTTTTTTCTTTTTGGTGATACCAGGAATCGAACTCAGCACCTTGTGCTTTCCAGGCAATCATTTATTCCACTGGCCTATCTCCCCAGCCCAAGATGACAGGAATTTAACAATTCTTGTTATTTGCATATTGTTGTCCTCAATTTAGTTCCTCAGATTACCAGATATCAGCAGGAGAAACTGATATAAAATCTAAAAAAAGAAAAATAGAAGCTGGGAGTGGTGGTGTACACCTGTAATCCCAGTACTTGGGAGGCTGAGGCAGGAGGATCGGTGCAAGTTTGAGACCAGCCTGGATTACAAAAGTGAGCTCAAGGCCAGCCTGAACTGCATAGCGAGACCCTGTCTCCAAAAGGCTAAAAAAAAAAAAAAAAAAAGAAAAATAAGCACTAACTTTTCTATTTAATAGACCAATAGAAACCAGCAGTACTATTAGCACAGTTATTCTCTGTATATACGTGTATAATTTTACCTTTCTTCTTTCTTTTCCCTTATCCCAGTTCTTTCTTCCATTTCAGGAGTTTCTTTTCCTTGTCATCTACAAATGCCCCATCTGCACATGGTAATAATTTAATCTTTTTTTTTGTGCTCATTTTGTTTCCTTTTATTGTTGAATTTCTCTGATTAATGTTTTCAGAACCATGCTGCACAGGACCGGTGATAGTCAACATCCTTATTTTATTCCTAATTTTTTAGTGAAAACTTTTAAGATTTTAACTATTTAGTATGGTGTTGGCTGTGGGTTGTCATAGATGTGTTCTAAAATTTCAAATAAACATCTGTCCCAATTTTCTATAGGGTTTTACAAATTATAAATGGGTGTTGGTATTTGTTTAATACTGTTTCTGCTTCTGTTGAAATGATTGTGTGGTATTTGTCCTTTGTTCTATTAATATGATCAATTATAATTGATTGATTTGCACATACTAAAGCATCTCTGCATCCCTGGGATGAATCTTAATTGTTTATGGTGTATCATCTTGATGATTTGGTGAACTGTGTTTGGAATTATTTTACTGAAAGTTTTCAAGTATATACACACTACGGTGATTGATTTGTAGCTCTTTTTTGATGGGATCCTTTCTTTCTTGGTTTTGGTAACAGAATAATGATTCCTCTAGGAATGACTTCAGCAGGATTGCTTTCCTTTCATTTTCACTAAAGAGTTTGAGGCATAGTGCCATTAGATCTCTACATTTTTTGTGGAATTCAGCAATGAATCCATCAGGAGTTGGGGCTTTTCTTTGTTGGTAGGTTTTTAATTTCACCTTAAATTTCGTTGACTGATATTGATTTACTTAGAATCTCTATATCCTCTTGATTCGGCTTTAGTAATAAATATATATATGAATCTGATAAATTTTTGTATTTTTTCAATCAACATTGTACTTCAGATTCTTGAAGTAGGTATTTGTGATTTGGATTTTTTTTTTCAAGTTGTGATTTGGATTTTTAAAAAATATTACTACAAACTTTTATTCTCAATGAACCAAGACCAAGTAGTTATATATCTATCATACATATAGGTATCCTTGTGTACATACACACACACACACACACACACACACACATATATATATATATATATATATATATATTCATTTTTTTCTTTTTAAAGTTTCTAATAATAGGAGAAAATATCATACCATGTCTTATAAGTAGGTTGTAAGTCAGAGATACAGTATGTATCATAAAACAGAAAGTATAAACAATATTCAGAAAATTAATTAAATATTAATTAATTAAAACTTAAATTAAATATTTCAAAACAATATTCCAAAATTCAAATCAAATCATGATTCCAACTTAGAGGCCAGAATGTTGTGTATCATATGTACGAATCTGTAATCAACTCAGAGTACTCTCAGTATATGAATAGGTGAATATATACAAAGATATCAACTAAGAAAATATTTCCTTGATAGTAAAGAATTCTTAATAACAAAACATAACATAAATACTGGAATTGCAAATATGTGACAAGAACTTCTAACAGTGTGGGGATAGGTTATTACACAAAGTTCTAGTATGTCATATACATGGACAGTGTCCATGATACTTACTGGTGGCCAGGTGTCACTTGTGGGACTGAGCTACTGCTAGTTCCTTGATATCCACCCTGTAGATACAGACAGAATCATGACCCATAGGGTGCGGGAGAAGTCCATTTGTAGAATATGCTGATGGATATTTTCTGCTTCTATATATAAAAGACTGCTTTTGTATACCTCTTTGTCTCCTGTGTTTAATTATTTGACCCATCTGTGGATTCTTTCCATTCTCCTTCATGGAGTTTTGGTCATTTTGATCCTTCTCTAGAATATCATTTAGTAAACTATGAAGAGTTGGCTTTGTCATCATGAAATTCTTTAGTTGTTCTTTGTCATGGAAGTATTTCACTTCTTCATTGAACTTGAAAGAGAGTAAGACTTGAAATACTTTGCTTCATGTTCTTCTTGACTTGTTGGTTTGTAAACAGAAACCTGCTATTATTCTGATGTATTTTCCTTTAAGTGTGATCTGTTTCTTTTCTCTAGCAGGTGTCACACTGTTCATGTGCTGAATTTCTTGGATCTTGATTATTATATGTCTGGATGTGGTTTTAATTGGGTTGATGTTATTTGGAGTTCTATATGCTTCAGTTACTGAATGTTAAATTGTTTTCCCATATTTTGGAAATTTTCTGCTATTACTTCTTCCCATATTCTTTTTATATCATTTGTATTGACTCCTTCTTTCTCATTGATGTCTATAAGTCTTACATTGTTCATTTTTGCATCATCTTGCAGGTGTTGAATTATTTTTTCCTTCATCTTAGTTCTTATTAGGAGGTCTTTTCTTATCTCTTCACTAGCTGCAATGGTGTCTTTAAGGTCTGAAAGTTTATTTTTGCTTTCACTGAAGTTTTTTTTTCAGCTTGTGATTGAGGTTTTAAGTTTCTGTATAGCATTTTGAATCTACTTCATACAGTCTATTACTTTCCTATATTGCTCATTCAAGGATTCCATTATTTTTCTATTCTCCGCTATTTTTATCATTGTCTTTAGAATCACTTAATGCTTCTTTTATATAGGTATTATTTCTTTTCTATTTCAGAAATTATTTCTGATCTGATTTCCTCTATGCCTTTCTGCAGTTGTTTCTTCACTTCAGATGCTATTATTTTAGAGAGTTGAGGTGGATGGTTTCCAATTTCTTCTGTGCTATTGTCTCGAGAATTTGTTCTAGGTGGGCTTGGGTCCTGAGAGCACATTTTGCTCCTTCTCTTTGTCATTTTGTACAGCCCTGCCTTCTGACTTTTGGTTTAGAGCTTTGGTAGTGTTCTTACCTTAGCAACAGGTCTGGATCTACCGAGTTTAAAGTCGTTCAGGTGGGTGTGGCTTGGGTCTGACTTTTGAGCTCCACTTTTTCCTGCTGCAGTCCTTGGAGGTAGACCTGTTGAGCCACTCTGACAAGGTGTTCAGCTCCTGGATCAGCTGGGTGAGTGTTGTCTCTGGTCTCTCTGCAGTGAGTTCTGCAGCAGTTTTCCACACTAGGTGTGCTGGATCTGGTTTCTGGATCAAATGTGTTTCTGGCTGGCTGAGAGTGGTCTCACTCATGTGGCAGGCCTAGTTTCTGGGTCCAAGTAATTGAAGTCTTGCAAGGAAACAAATTTCAATCCAATTTTGTCAATAATTTATTTATAATGTGCGATATATTATTAATCTCATGCTATTTATTAATTCCAGAAATATTTCTCTAAAACTCACCTTGTCTACATCTTATATCTTTCACATATCAATATTTGTCTACAATTTTAATATGCTATGTAATTATTGATTTTCAATAAAAGTAATGAAAAAAATTATCAAGAAAGAGTAACTCTGGCCCTGATGGATTCATTGTTTAATTACACATGAAATTTAGAGAACTAATGACACTAATGCTTAAACTCTTTATTGAAATTGAGATGGAATTAAAACCACCAAATTTATTCGTGGATATAGGTATTGCCCTGATTTTTTTTCTTTTTTGGCTGCCTCAGGCTGCCTTAAGGGCCATTCTGGTGTGGTATGTGGAGCTGTGGATAGAACCATGGTCCCTTGTGCTGGTCTGAGTTTGCCCAAGCAGGTGCTTTAAACAAGTAAGCTGACCTGTGAGTCCCCATTTTGCCCTGATTTGAAAATCAGAAAAAGAACTCAAGCAAAAAAAGAAATGCACAGGCCAATCTCTAATAAACGTAGACACTAAAATCCTCAGTAAGGTAGCGGCAAACAGAATGTATCAAATTATGAAGATTGTACATCATGAAACACTAGTTGTTGTACTAGGAATGTAGCAGTAGTTCAAAAAAATGCAAGTCAATACATGTAGTACACCATATTAACAGAACTAAAGACAAAAACCACATGATAATCTCAATAGATGCAGAAAAGGCATTTGACAAATTCCAACACTTGTGCATGATTAAAAAAAACCTTACAGAAAATTGGAATAAATGGTGTTTATCTTAATCTTATGAAAGACATCTATGACAAGCCAACAGGTAACCAACATCATACTAAATGGCCGAAAACTGAAACCTTTCACTCTACAATAAGGAACAAGACAATTATGTCCACTATCACTACTCCTATTCACTGTAGTCTGGAAACTTTACACAGTGCAATTAGACAAGTGAAAGAAATAAGAGAGCTAAGAATATGAAAGGAGGAAGTTAAGTTATCATTGTTTATAGAAGACATGGTATTCAACATAATAGACTTCAAAAACCCTACCAGAAGATTGGCAGAAATAATGATCAAATTCATCAGCTGGAAGCAAAGCCAAATCAGAAGCATTCCTGTAAAGAGGCAACAAACTCACAAAGAAAGAAACCAATAAAGCCACACCCTTCAAAATAACATCCAAAAGGTGAACTACTTAGGAACAAATCTGAAAAGAAAATGAAAGATCTACAAGTTGAAAATAACAGTACTCTCAAAAATGACTTCAAACAGAATATCAGAAAATGGGAATACATCCCATACTTAGGGATAGGAAGAACAAGGATAGTGTAAATACCATATACCCCAACCTGCTATACAGATTTAATATAATCCCAATCAAAAAACCATTAGTGGGGCTGGGGAGATAGCTCTGAGGCACAAGTGTCTGCTGGGCAAGTGCAAGGTCGTGAGTTCGAACCCTGGTCCCACCAAAAACAAAACAAAACAAAACAAAACAAAACAACAACAACAACAACAAAAAAACCATTAGTATACCTCACAGAAATAGCGAAAATATTTCTAAAATTCATTTGGGACCAAAAGAGACCTTGAATGACAAAATCAGTTCTAGGCAATAGAGAAAAATCAAAATCCCTGACCAGAAATCATACTTCATTGCTATTATTGTGTATTGGTAAAAAGCAAACAAACAAACAAACAAATAACAAAAAACAAATGCGAAGATCAGTGAGTCTGAATAAAAGATGCAGGTGCAACTCCAAACACAACTATCCTTGCCAAAGGAACCAAACGATTTACTTGAAGTACGATAGCCTCTGTAATAAAAGGTGCTGGCAAAATTGGCTCTCCACATGCTGAAGATTAAAACTAGATCCATATCTATGACCATGGGCTAAGTTAAAGTCACATTGGATTAAAGATCTAAGTATTAAAACAGAAATCCTAAATTTACTGAATAACAGAATAGAAATCTTGAAGACATAGATATAGGTAGAGACTTCCTGAAGAAAACACAAATCACATAGGAAATACTACAAATGTGATCTTACCTTATTAAAAAGATTTTGTGCAACAAAATAAATTACCAATGGAATTAAGAAATTCTACAGAATCGAAAAAAATCATAGCAGTTGTCTTTCAGACAAAGGACTTATATTTAAAATGTTGATATGACCAGGATCTGTGCAAAGTCTCTAGAGTGGAATTATTTCTTGCTTTTTCCAGATTTTCATAGCTCTAGTGACTCTTTGGCCCTTAGATTGTACAATCCAATCTCTGATTCTTTGTTTACATACTAGTTTTCTGTTTGTATTATATAAAACATTTGTCATTGGATTTAGGGATCACTCAGCTAATCCAGCATGGCTTTATTTTGATATTCTTGATTATGTCTACAAAGATTGTTATTATTACTGTTAAATAAGATCACAACCAGCCGGGCGTGGTGGCTCACGCCTGTAATCCCAGCACTCGGGAGGCTGAGGCAGGAGGATTGGTGCGAGTTCGAGACCAGCCTGGGCTACAAAAGTGAGCGCAGGACCAGCCTCAACTGCATAGCAAGACCCTGTCTCAAAAACACACACACACACACACAAAGATCACAACCATAGATTTCAGGATTTATCAGAGCTTTTTGAAGGCTACCACTCTTTTTACAACAGGAAGGCAGTGAATGTATTATTATTCCTGTTTTTATCCGTGCACATGCACAGCCATATATACATAACTGTGAGCAGGAAATTCATGTCTTAAAATTAGGAAAAAAATTAAATACTTGGATATACAATCAGTGATACTCACTTGTCTCTATAGATGTTTCCTCTTCAGAGAATTTTTTTTTGATGAACACTTTTTATTTTATAATAGGATTTATTTTATTTTTAATTTTTAATTAACTTATTCATTTTAATGAGAAAAAAGATAAAATATCAATGAAGCAGTTTCAAAACAGGTTAGTAGGATGGTTACAATAATTAATGTATTACATATTGTCTTTGTAGTAGTTATTTGGAGGACAAGATGCAGACATGATATCTTGTCTAAACAATATTAGTGGAAACTTTTATTCTCAATAATCTAAGAGAAAGTTATTCTCAATAATCTAAGAGAAAGTAGCTATAAATGTATCCTAACTCTCTCTCTCTCTCTCTCTCTATTTTTGTTTTCACAACAAAATAGTACTTTACTTACACTTTTGTGAAGTTAATAACTTGACACTAGGTTGCCTAGTAACTGATAGCTAACCTTAATCAGACAGAATTGAACAATTTGTTTTGTTTGTTTGTTTTTGGATACTGGGGATAAAACTCAGGACTTTGTGCTTGTCAGGCAGGTGCTTAAGCTGCTGAGCTATTTTCCAGCATTTATTGTTATTTTTTTAACCTTATTTATTTATTTATTTATTTTACAATAGTTAATACATTGTATAATGTTGTCTTTCTCATAGATATTCAGAGTACAAGATGCAGACATGATTTCCTTAGTACATATCTTTCTTTTCACTGAACAAAGAGAAAGTAACTGTATATATAGTCCAAGAGTCCATAACAGTAGTGGATTATCAGCTCATCTGGCATTATCAGAGGTTGATCCTCAGGTCTATTTTTTTGCCAATACCATTTTATCTCATTTTATCACAGCAGCTTTTTATTATAGTTTTAAGTCAGAAATTGTAATGCCTATTGCCTTGTCTTTGTTGCCTAGGTTTGCCTTTGTTATTTTAGGTCTTTTCTGGTTCCAAACAAATTTTAAGAATGATTTCTCTAGGTCTATGAAGTATGTTGGCGGTATTTTGATTGGGATTGTATTAAATCTGTATAGCAATTTTGGGAGTATGGACATTCTTCAAAATGTTGGTTCTTCCTATCTAGGAGCAGAGAACATCTTTCCATCATCAGAAATGCTCTACCCTCTCTTTTTTCAAAGTACTATAGATTTCATTTAATAGATCTTTTACTTCTTTAGTAAGATTAATTCCTAAGTATTTCATTTTCCACAGTGCTATTGTGAAAGGTATTGTTTCTCTAGTTTCCCTTTCAGTGTGTTATCTGTGTAGAGAAATGCTATTGACTTTTGGGTATTGAATTTGTACTCTGGTGTGCTACTGAATTTGTATATTAATTCCGATAGCACCTTGGTGGAGTGTTTTGGGTCTTCCAAGTAGAGTATCATGTCATCTGCAAATAATGATAGTTTAACTTCTTCTTTACCTATTCTTATTCTTTTTATTTCCCTCTCCTATTTAATGACTCTGGCTAATGATTCCAGAACTGTATTGAATAGGAGTGGTGATAGAAGATATCCTTGCTTTGTATCAGATCTGAGAGCAAAAGACTTCAGTTTTTCCCCATTTAGAATTATGTTAGCCATTGGGTTGTCATAGGTGGCTTGTATCAGATTTAGTAAGAGGCTATCTATTCCAATTTGCTGTAGGATTTTGAACATGAATGAGTGTTCGACTTCGTTAAAAGACTTTTCTAAATCAATTGAGATGATCATGTGGTTTTTAGATTTAGCTCTATTGATATAGTGTATTACATTTATAGATTTGCATATGTTATACCATCCTTGCATCCCTGGGATGAAGTCTTCCTACTTGTGGTGTACAGTCTTCTTAATGATTTGCTGTATTCTGCTTGTGAGGATTTTCCTGAGAATTTTTGCATCTATTTTCATGAGAGGGATCAGCATGTAGTTCTCTTTTTTCGTTGGATCCTTCTCTGGTTTGGCTATCAGTATAATATTTTCTTCCCGGAATAATGATTTTGGGAGGACTGTTTCTTTTTCAGTTTCATTTAAGTGTTTGAAGAATAGTGGGAATATATCTTCTGTGAATTTCTTGTGGAATTCAGCAGTGAATCCATCAGCACTTGGACTTTTACTTGTTGGTAGGTTTTTTCTTTCTTTCTTTTTTTTTTTT
>PVJA010037740.1:0-20180 GCA_004027025.1 Myocastor coypus | reverse complement strand
AAAAAAAAAAAAAAAAAAAAAAAAAAAAAAAAAAAAGAATGTTTTATTATACAGGTCTTGCTTTGACTTGCCCTTGATCACCCAGCAAAAAAAGCTTATTTACAAGGCATGAACGCAGAGTAGATTGGTGAGATGAGCTGTGGGAGACTTGGATCAATAGCCTCCAATGTTGCAAGTTTCACTGGTGGCCCACTGCAATTGCAGAACATTTGACTGTGTATGCATCTGCTTCCTCTTAGTCCAAAGAGAAGAATTTTCTTTTCCTTTATTCTTTTTTTTTCTTCTTAGCAACATCAGTAGGGAAGTGGGCAAAACAAAACAAACAAACAAAAAAAAGTTAAAGAAGACTGGGCGTGGTGGCTCATGCCTGTAATCCCAGCACTCGGGAGGCTGAGGCAGGAGGATTGGTGTGAGTTTGAGACCAGCCTGGGCTACAAAAGTGAGCTCAAGACCAGCCTCAACTGCATAGCAAGACCCTGTCTCAAAAAGACAAAACAAAACAAAACAAAACAAAAAAAATAGGGAAGTGGGTCATGCCCACACACTGTGCTCTGTAGAACTGTTGTGAGGACAATATGCAGTGTGTCAACTTTTTTTTTTTTAAAAAAGGGGGAAAGAAAAACAAAAGTAATGTTTATTTAATGTGTTAGTTTAATTGTTTGATCAATCTTATATACCTATATCTATTAATCTAAACTTATCTGATGATAAAAATATGTAATATAACCATTGTTAAGTTTAAACAATAAAAATATTAAATCATGAAAAAAAATAAAGCTATGTTTGAAATACCCATCATCTTGGTCCTCTAAATGTGTACCATTTCTAATGTCATCTTAATTATTACTGAACTCTCTTTAAAGTAATTATTGCTACTATTATTTATTTTTTGTTTTTTCAGGGTAGGGTCCAGAGGGTGTTGAGGGTCTCATGACTAGATTGGACTCACAGAGATCCTGTTAACAGCCCCCAAGAGCTGGGATTGTGAACATATGCCACCATGCTTGGTCTCAATTGCCATCTCAGTATGTCCAGGGAGGCCCAGGGATGGAACCCACAGCCCCAGAGCATACTATCAGGTGCTTTAATCTGCTGAGCTATTTGGTTGGCCCTAAAGTAAAATTTCAAATTAAAGATAATAAAAGCAAATGAGAGAGAAGAACAAAATTTGTTTTCTTGAAAGCATGTGCTAATATTCAAATATATGTGCCGTGTTTCATAATTATATCTCTTAATCTGAGCAACAAATTTAATGATAAATGTATATAATTTATCAATCATTGTTAATCAGCTATTGTTCTTTTGAAAATCTCTAACATACGTATTGTTATATGTGACCCTGTTTCTGTCTTCTTTTTACTTGTCTTACTCTTGTTTTTTGTCTTCAAAGAGCAAGGAAATTACAGAAAACATTAATAAGAACATGCATTTCAAGCAGGGTAGAGTTGGGACAATAGGAAAAAATAAATTTAAAATATGCTTTTTATTTTTCTGTCAGCATGCACTTGTGGTGATTAACCTGAATTTAGCTTTTATCTTTCTTTGTATTTCATCACTTTTCTTTGGTTTACTGTTTATCATCTTATAACACTGTCTCCTACTATGATTTTTTAATAGGCATCTTTCATTTATGAGTTCCCAAGAGAAATCCATAACCATAGTTTTATGAACAAAAATGATTTGATGCTGAGCTCAAGTTGTATAAATGGCCCCAAAGCTCTGAACTGTGTCTGGCTTTGTTTTTCACCCTTATAAGTGGATAATTTTAAGGATCACCAAGAATCAGAGAAACCCAGTCTCACAGGAACATCTTAGGGTACAAAACACTCATCTTTGTCTGCATGAAACATCAACCACTTTCTGCTCTATGGTTTCTGCTTATTTTCCACAGAGTCCCTGTGAGTATGTGAGCTTATGGTTCTGCACTATGAGTTAGGAAATGGAGGGCTCATTTCCACAAGAATGCACATCTTACATGATTCACGACAGTGGCAGGAAGGCAGTGAACAGCAGCAGTATCTTAAAGTGTTTGAGAATTTTAACTGATAAGGATTTGTTGCATAGTAACACAGGCTTTCTAGAGTATTCCTAAATTAATGAAATATGGGATGAGAAATTTTAAAGTGAGTTTAAGAAATTGGAGGGCATTTAGAGAATGAGACATGGATAATATATTATTGAAAAACTAGGATTTAAAAAAACCAAGAGAGTCTACATTTTTTGCACAGGGATTGGAAGAAATTGTTCCTGTGTCAGCAATATTTGAAACTTCTGTGCAAAGGGGAGAAGAAGATTCTATTGGAGAGTTAATAGCTGGCTTTTGCTGAGAAAATAATACATTTTATAATACTTTTAAATATTATACGTGGGTTTTGTAGATTAAAGTTCAGAGTTATACTGTAGTGTCTTTATCCATTAGTTATGTTTTTAACAAAGATGAATCTGAGGAACTTTCTCTTTCACACGTGGCTCAGAGCATGGAAATTTCTGATCAGTGACTGTTCTGAAATTAGAGTTGTCCTGACAGATTTAAGAGAAGAGAATCTTACTGTTGTAGAGCATGTGGGCTATGATTAGTATTCTTGAGGAGATCAGATTTAGACTCCCAATTTCTTAAAATGTATAAAGTTTCGGAATTAGCCTGAGACAAAAACTGGACTTATACGTCATACTAGTGATTCAGTTTATATTAATAGAGAAATAAATTTTCAATTTTTTTACCTTCATTTATGGATATCAGTGGTCATAGGAAGCTTATATATTACCTATCTATCTATCTATCTATCTATCTACCTATCTATCATCTATCTATCATCTATGTCAAGGATCAAACTCAGTACCTTGTGCTTACCAGGCATCACCAGCTGCTGAACTATCTTCCCAGCTTTTATGTGTCTTTTCAAACATATTTCCATTGTTGTACACAAAATCCTTCCTCAGGTTGCCCTTTGTCAACCAGTCTAGGAAGTCTCTATCTAACAGCAGTTCTGACCAACTTCTTTCAGGGTCTTTGTATTAAGTCTATGAATCCTGCAGTTTTGCTTTCCATTCATTTCTTCACCTTTACCGCCTCATTCTTCTGTGCCATAGCTGGACCATCATAAGCAACTTTCTGTCAAAGCCTTGTTGCCCTCTATCATGTATCCTCTTAACTTATTCAAACTGTTTCAGACTGCATTTTTTTTTAATAGGGAAAAACTACATTACCTGCTACCACAAACATTTAAAATTTATTTGGTGTACAATACTAATATTACTTATAATCTTTCCCTCTGTTGATTACCACAACTCCTATAATATCTGCACATGGGAGTTTATATGCTAAAATATTTATTGATTCTCAATGCCAGCATGTGTTCTGTCTTGTGGTTTGTGCAAACTCGTTCTTTTTCTTGGCATTATGTTCTGTATAGAATTACTGAAGAATTATTTGTCTGGATGGACAGTTTTATTCTGTTAAACTTAATGAAAGATAAATAAGTTGAGGTATTCTAATTTGAGTAAGGGATCCCCCCCCAGTGTAAAACTCTACCACAGTGATTACCATGGGGCTGAGATATGTTTCTCTCTCCACATCCAGGAGACATGTGGCAGTCAGAAGCACCTGTGATTTTTGCGGTAAGACATGCTTTTGGTGTCTAATGGGTTTGAGCCAGACATGATCATAAACTATTAACAATACATAGGAATTTGCACAGAAACTTATTTGGCCTAAAATATAAATTGTTAGAGAATAAAAGAAAAACCTGCCCTAGAACAGTGAGTCAGATCTCTTAGGGATAGGGAATTGATAAGTGGTAGGAACAAGGTGATTAGTTTTCAGTGAGATTTGTGGTCTGACAGACTGAAAAATCTCATCTCTGTTGGCTTTGCTAGTTTAGTACACTTTCACTTTTTCAAACTTTTGCATTTCTTTAGCTGACTTTACCCAAAGTATACTTTTTCAGAGCTCCAGCTTATACATTGGGTTCCAGTTACTCTCCATGCCAATTGTTACATTTGTGGCCATCTTAGATTTTCAAAATTAATATTCCTGAGACAAGGAAAAAAAAAAACATATTTGAGATACAACCTGAAGATTTTTGACCATTATAAAAATTCCATACATTTATAAATTCAGTCATCGATGAGGTGGGTGGCATAAAATAAATATATCCTGTGTCATTTGTATCTATTTTGTGAGTTATGAAGATTATGTGGAGTACTTCCAGAATCTCAAGTGGATCACCATGCTTAACTCTTTATTATACTTACGTATCACCCATCCTGACTTAGTAAAATTCAAATATATATAATTCACATCATATTCTACAAATATATATATATGTATATATATATTTGATTTATTATATATAATATATTATATATAATTTCTTTTTTGGGGTACCAGTGATTGAAGTCAGGACTCTGGACTTGCATGAAATCACCGATTTCACTGAGATATCTCCCTGGCCCTATAACTTTATTTATAATTTATAAAATATTTATAATTATGAGCTGAATCCTTATAATAAATCTTAGGGTAAATATATTTGATTTGCTATTTTCATTTTTGTCGATCACTGTGCCATAGTCTCCAAGTAGATTCACCTTAATAATTCTTAGTTTGTAACATTAATATCATGGAATTATAGTGCCCATACCATGACGTAAAGAATGCAAAGTAATTGAGAATATTCAACTAATATAAGAAATTCAATGATACTTATTTGACAGGCAATGAGTGCTAGATGCTATTTTTCCTAGTCTGGCTACCTAACAAAATTTCCAGAACTTCATCAATACAGAGTGAATGAGTACTCTCAAATTTTTCACTTTGAATAATAGTTATTAAATAATTCTGAATCCAATTGCTATGGGAAAATCTCAATTTAATATGAAGAATTTTATACTTTAAAATGTGCTATTTTTGCTGTAAGAAAAAATTCCCAGAAATTTAAATTTGAAGAAAACAAAGCACCCAGTGCTGCTGCCATTTATCTACCATGTGTTATAAGTGTCCTTTCATTCCCTAGGGTCACCCTAATTTTACAAGGTGCCAAAAATCAAGAATAAATGCACCTGCCAAGTCACAAGGAGGGATTGTTATGGGAGTTTAGTAACAGAGACCTCTCTACGCCTACTTCCCAGGTTTCTGTCCCATCTTCAGTGCTTTGCCTTATTTACAGCATCAGTGTTTTGCAACTCTACTTAAATGGCTCGAACAATGAACTTGTACTAACTGAAATAAAATAAATGTATGTTATAGATTGCTTTATAGTTTCCATATCGTGGATCACAAATTCTTTTGAAAAGACAATCAAGTAGAAGTTGTAAGCCATAGTAACACCAGCTGTCAGGTAGACAGATTTGGTGTACTTTGTAAGGAAAAACAGTCTTCCTACCCTGGAGCAAATCTCCAGTGACACCTAAGGGAGCTTTGGAAGACTGCTGTGCCCTGGCTGGGTGATCAGTGAAGTGCAGAGAGGAACACGATGAAAAGAGGGGTGGGAGCCTCTGTGAAAACACGGTGAGAATATTTGCTTTAGTGGATCGCGCATGTGTGTGTTAAAGAACAGAGAACTACTTTTCTCAGAGCGTCTCATTTTGCTTCGGAGGGCCCACCAGTAATGAATATTCAACCCTAAAAGTGAAAAGCTTTTCACTATTGAACAGAGAAATAGGATATGTAGGTTGGTACATGGCATTCAATACAGGGATGTGCACATAGCAGGGCATGGAAAGTGAGAATAACCTAGGAGACAAATGGAAATCCATCAGGAATGGACTTCTTTTCTCAGAGAAGTAAGTGTAGACGCCAAAGCAGGGGTTGGGCCTGGGGAAACAGTGAACCTTTGCAGCATGAGTGCTGAGAGTCCATGAGAATAGAATCAGATGATGGAGAGCCTAATCCAACTAGCATTTTATACTCAATTGTTTCTCTCTATCTTACACATCCAGTCGTGACGTGGAAAAGAAGGTGAAACAGCCCTATAGAAGATGAACCACCACTTCTTGGTGTGAGCAGCCAAGTCACCATGTTTCGATTGAATGGCTCAATCTTCCTGCCTTCTACAATGACCCTCACTGGGATTCCTGGCCTGGAGTCTGTGCAGCACTGGATCGGGATTCCATTCTGCCTCATGTATATCTTTGGTGTGATTGGGAATGCCACACTTTTAGGTATAATCAAAAATGAAAGCAGCCTACACATCCCAATGTACATTTTTCTGGCGATGTTGGCAGCCATAGACATAGCTCTTAGCACCTCCATACTTCCCAAAATGTTAGGGATCTTCTGGTTTCATTCTCCAGAGATTTTCTTTGATGCGTGCCTATTGCAAATGGGCCTTATCCACTGCTTGCAGGCCTCAGAATCAGGTGTCCTGCTGGCAATGGCCCTGGATCGCTATGTGGCCATCTGTCACCCTTTGAGACATGCCACTATCTTCTCCCATAAGCTGTTGAGTTGTCTTGGTGTTGGGGTGACACTTAGGGGTCTCATTCTTACTGTTCCATGTCTCTTGCTTATTAAATGCCGTCTCAGGTACTATCGAACTACAGTTATCTCCCACTCCTACTGTGAGCACATGGCTGTCGTGAAATTAGCCGTTGAAGATACCCGAATCAACAAGATTTTGGGTCTATCTGTGGCCTTCCTCATCCTAGGGTTTGACATCATCTTTATAGCCTTGTCTTATGTACGAATTTTTATCACTGTTTTTCAGTTGCCTCAGAAGGAGGCTCGACTGAAAGCTTTCAACACCTGTGTCGCCCACATCTGCGTCTTCCTCCAGTTCTACCTCCTGGCCTTTTTCTCCTTCTTCACACACAGGTTTGGCTCTCACATCCCCCCATATGTTCACATTCTCCTGTCAAACCTTTACCTGTTAATCCCGCCTTTTCTCAATCCTATTGTCTATGGCGTTAAGACCAAACAAATCCGCAACTACGTTTCAAAAATGATTTTCTCCAAAAATCCATCTAGATCGTTGACTGCTAAAGAAATTTCTCATAGATTCCAAGTAACAACTTGAAGTTTAAAATACTTTTTTTTTCTGAAATAGTTACATCTGAGAAAAGACTGTAAATCCCCCAGGCTGATAATTTGAGAAGGCATTCGAGAAGGCATTCCAAGAATCTTTTTTTTTTTTTGTCTTTTTGAGACAGGGTCTCGCTATGCAGTTGAGGCTGGCCTTGAGCTCACTTTTGTAGCCCAGGCTGGTCTCAAACTCGCACCGATCCTCCTGCCTCAGCCTCCCGAGTGCTGGGATTACAGGCGTGCGCCACCACGCCCAGCCCCATTCCAAGCATCTTTAAAACATATAATATTGATCTGCTCAGATGTAAAAAATTGCTTCATTTGTGTTAGTATTTCATGTTGTTTAACTTACTCTGCCTCTTCTCTCTCCAATTAAATTTGGCTTTCCTCTCTGGCATCCCTTAGACATATATAGAAAAAATTAAAAGTACTTACTGTCACCATAGCTTTGCATTAGATCATGAGAAAAAATACCTAGTGCCTGTACACTTTTCGCCACTGGCTGGTGTATAATTCATAAAGAAAAATGTAAACTAACTGAAGTATGATAAATGAAATAATAAGAAAAGTAGCATCTAGAGTATTTTATATACCCTGAACAAGCCTGAAGATTATCCTTCATTAGTATAATAATTCTTCCAAAATTAAATTTCATAACATGCTATATAATTATTTTCTTCCCATTTTATCTTTAAATGTTTTTAAATATTTAAAAAATTAACTTGTTATCTATTTATTTATTTGTCATGAGTTCTCTCTATGCAGTTTTGACTCATAGTGATCTTCTAGTCTTAGTGTCCACAATGCTGGGATTATAGGTGTGTGCCACATTGCCTGGTTTTCGTGGCCAGCTTGGCTAGGGGTTGGCACCACCTGTGGTATCAGGGATCATAAACAATCTTTCTGTTTGCCAGACAAGAGCTTCAACCTTTGAGCTATCTCTTGAGGCATTCTTCAGTTTTGTCAATGTGTTTTGCAAGCTAATCATGCATTTTTTTTTTTATTTGTCTTTTTTGAGACAGGGTCTTGCTATGCAGGTCAGGCTGACCTTGAGCTCACTTTTGTAGCCCAGGCTGGTCTCGAACTCACAGGAATCCTCCTGCCTCAACCTCCCAAGTGCTGGGATTACAGGCGTGCACCACCACGCCCAGCCTAATCATGCACTCTTACATTTGGTTATTAATTTTTGTCTATTTCTAAATTTCATGTAAATAGAGTTAAATGATATCTACTTTGCACATTTTTGGTAGATTTATCTAAGTTATTTTTATATATGCATTATGCTTATTTTTTCTTCTGAATAATATCCCAAGGAAAAGAACTTTACAGTGTTTATCCATTCTATTTGATGTGCATTAAGAACGGTCAATTACAAATATCCCATGGTGATATGTGTATCACCATGCACTTACCAGTCAAAATCCCAGGTGACAGGCAACTGACATTGTATGGCTTATATCTAGAATGGCCTGCGGAGACTCACATGCACATAGCTGGGGCTCCTAGGCGGGGGGTGACCCTAGGATGACTGAGTATGGACTGGGGATATTTGATAACCAAGTAAGTCTACTGATGGCTTTAACAAGGAGGGCTCACCCTGGCTTCTAGTGGCACCATGCAACAGGTTTGTCCCTTGAGTGAAGTGAAATAGACAAAGAAAGAATGTCAGCTCCACGCTTGCTGCTTCCTAGGTGCCTTGCCATAGACGACTTGCCTGGCACACCACCTGCCATTCGTTCATGGTATGTTACACTCCTTGGAGCCACACAAATACAGAAGAAACACTTTATAAATTGTGAGCTGAAATACACCTTTCCTGTTTCAACTGGTGTGTGTCTGTTTTCATCCAGGCAATGTGAAGCAACTACAACAATTATATTCTGACACTGGTCAATATTTGAAGTGTTTAAGAGCTGATTCTCTCAACTAAAATCAACAGCATAATACAGAAACGTTCTGGTACTTCATGGTTTAACAACTACTTAATACTTGGTGCTTTGTGATGTTAGCTATTTGGGTCGTAAATAGGGGTAATATCCTTTGATCATAAAAGACTTTTTTTTTCTGAAAAATAAGAGAATTGAAATATCATTATATACATCAGGCTCAACCTTTTCAGTGTGATACCTAGTGAATAGATTTTCAACACTTGGAAATATATAGTTCATGGTTTTTAATAAAACATATTTAGTACACAGTCTACAGAGTCTCCCTACACAGATAGAACCTGTAGTGATCTTCATGCTTCATGCTCCAAAGCACTGGCATTTGAGGTGAACCACCACACCCAGTCTCAATTGCTGTCTCAGCACACTCCAGGTGTGGGACTGGCTCGGCAGGCCAGGAATCGAACCCTGGTTCCCTATATCTGCCTAAGCAGACACTTTAATCTGCTGAACTATCTATCTGGTCCAGTTCATGTATTGTTAAAGAAAATATTTTTATTCTAATGTAACCAGAGTTATCAGACATTTAAACAAAGAGGATCACATTGCTCAACATATTTGTGCTGTTGTTTGTGGGCTGTGGGCTAAAGCGTGAGAACTCAGGAAGCTAACCAAACACCCACTGTGTTTGCATGGAACTGACCACTCTCTTCCTGTCCTAAACCCATGCAGTTGCACACAAAGAATGTAATTTCTCCAATAGCGAAAGAAAATTGAAGTATAACACAATTCATTGCCCTGGAGTCTTCTTCTATCAAGGATATTCAAATAAGGCCTAATGATCAGAATTCTTTGATATTTGCCTATAGGCCAGTGCCCTGGAGCATAGAGTTTCTGCATATATTGGTGTCAAGTTCAGTACACTTTGTGAACACTGCCTCAGGTCATTCAGTGCAGCTCACTAAGGTTTTAGGGCAAAACTGAGCTTGGCTCACCCTCTAGTGCTGAAAGAACAGTATGTCAACATACAACTCAATACAAACCTGGACTTAGGGTGCCCTTTTGTGGTAATACAATGAAAATATTCCCAGGCTATTATGATTAGAATAGATGTATATTGTTTTCAAGAACAGAAGTCATTTTGTTTTCAAAAATCAGGAACTTGTATGGAACTATGTCTTCTCTTAAAGAACAAACTGAAGTAACAAACTCTGATCTTATAGCAAATCTCATGTGGAGAATTCAAACACTCAGAGAAGTCAAACAGGTATTTTAAGAAGCTCAATAGCCAACAGGAAAATACAGACAAATTGAAAATTAACAAATATTTGGAAGGAAGTTTTGGAAAATCAAACACCAATTATTAAGCAGAATTAAAATTGTCAATAAAGAAGGAGTGATTAGTAAGTAGACAAAACAGATGAAACAATTTGTAGTACCAAGACTAATCATCCAAAAATACAAAGTTGGAAGATAAATGAATAAGAACAGGGAGATCTCAAAGAAATTTTCAGAATACAATACAGGAAATTATATTTGCTATTGAAATTGAAGATTTTATTTAAATTGAAGCTTATTTAAAATAATAATAACCTGGTTAGGAAGATAGCCTGACTGTCTAGGTGCCTGCCTGGCAAGTTCAATGACCTGAGTTCAATCTGCAGTACCACATGCCATACTGACATCACGAACCCTGAGCACAATGTATAGGCCCCAAACTAGGCATTAGGAGGTATACTTGTATTCCTAGTGCTGGGGATGCTAAGATAGGAGGATCACTACAAGCCCGAACTGTGTAGGGGAACCTAGGTCAATAAGAACAGGAACAACAACAAAAATTTTAAAAGAACTAGATATGACTGAAAAGCTCCTAAATATAGAAAAATAAATATACAGGCCTATCACGGTCAAAGGCAGTTAAACACGACTTCATGAACTCTACATCAAGACAGTATAAAAATGTTCACCAAGTTTACAGTTAAAGAAAAGATTTTCAAAGTAGTAAAAGAAAAATATAACAACTAAGTAACACCTAAAATTATCATACTTTTCTTGAAAACACAGTTCTCATTAAGAACTTTATAGGCCATCATAGATGACTAGGTGATGTGTTCATGTTACTGAAGACAAAATACAGAGAGACTTCTCTGCCAAATCAAACTCTGCGTTTCAATAAGCACGTGCCTAGTGCAGCTAAGTATATTTAACACCATGAAAACTGTCCAACGTATATGCTAATGGTTTTTTTCCAACAGAAATAAAGCGATGTTAAGTAATTATCACACGGAAATTCTTTTTATTTGCTGTGTAATCAATGTACTAAGATATTCATATATTTTAACAATTGCTTAAATTCTGATACCCTGAATAAGTATGTGAACATATGACTTTTCTAAACATAGAAGTAAAGCTATTTATAATTTGCTATCCTAATTTACTTTGGAACATTAGGTCACATGGGTTAAAGGAAGCCTCTACTGTAACATACCTATGGAATATCTTTTTATATTACACGTGCAAATCATCTTTCTATGTAGTCTCTTCATTTGAAATTCAAAGTTACCCAGCTCTGAAGTCAAAACTCAAGCTCTTACCATGGTCCAAAGAGAAGGAAAACACAATGTAATCAGGAGTGGTCAACAGTTTTATATATGTAGTGAAAAAGGGGACATAGAAGAAAGATGGCAATTATGGAAATACAGGCTCTCAAGAAGCGACGTTATGACAGTCCCCTTGCTCAGAAAGGTATCATTTCTATCACTGTTATCACAGGCTAAATTATATTTTATGCCACCTTCAAGTAATAGTTAAGGCAGTACAATGCAGAGGCATCACAATGAGTCCCACTTAATACAGATAACTATAGACAGCTCAACACTTCCACAAACTGTTTCCTTTTTCTGATTGCGAGTTAAATGCAGTTTTAATCCATAGTTTAACAATGAAAGGTAATACAGTGAAGTCAGCACATATATCTAGAGTTTCATTCTAAGCTTGTCCATGTATACAACTGAAATCGTTACAAGGCATGGCCTAACAGACACCAAGGTAAGGTACTTCTTACAGGTGTGAATCTTCATCTTGCACACTGAAGTCATCATACATACAGGACAAAGTCAGAGATTTTGTATTTGTGTTTATTCTTCATTTAGCTTTTAAAACACTGCTATAGTTGAATATGGAAGGAAAAGCAATAGCGAGTAGTGAGTATATGATGATTTGCGCACTTACTACTGCAAACCACATGCCAGCAGTGAGCATTATTCACTGGCCCCGCTAAGAGGTCTGACATTGATTGCTGCCTCTTGGGATGATGTTTGTCATCCCAATAGGCTTCTCCATTTTAATGGTGCCATCTTTCCTGATTTGGATCAAGGTCCACCAATTCTACCTGAACCATTTCATTGGTCTCTTCTACTCCTTCCTCTAAGGTAAGTGTTTTTCCAGCAATGAGAATTTAGCAGGAGAGAAAGCCATTTTCAGGAAAGTTTACCTTCAATTCAATGATTAGATGACCCTTTTCATATGGTCTATGATAAATTGGCATATCTTCATTTAGCATGCCCTTGATGTCTCCATGCTTGCCAATTTGACTTGGATGAGAAGTAATGACTATCGTTCAGTTGGCAAGAGTGGATATTGGCTTTTGGAATCCACACAGTGCTTAACCTTAGCTATATATCCATGCACATGAAAATATCTTCTCACCGAGTAAAAACAGCATGGTCCTTCTGATCCAACACAGTGATGATATTTCCTGGCTCCTGTTGTTGGTTTCCTTCACCATGGAATGTTATATTTTTGTTATCTTTCATGCCTTTGTCAACACGAATTTCTAGAATCTTCTTTTTTCTATCTTCCTTCCATTGCAGCTCTTATATCTGTCTTTAGGGCTGATGTGTTCTTCATGGCTCTGGCATTCCATGCACACAGAGTGAATTTGCGGAACCATTCCAGGTCCTATCTGCTGAATTCTTATTTACATTCCAGGACCTTGGCAGTTGGGACAGCGCTTCACAGCTCCTTTCTTATCACCTCCACCTTCACATTTGTTATAGAAATCCCATTCGTTTTCAGAGCCAGTTTCCTTGTGGCACCATTGTATAAATATTCTAAGGTAACAGAGCTGATGCACCACATTTTTACCTCTCATTTCTCTCTGCATCCTTCCTCCTCCACCAAAAATATTGATGGGGAGCACAAATCGCCACATGCTTCACCCTTCTTAATTGCTTGTTGTCCTCCTTGGTCATATAATTCTCTTTTCTTGGCATCAGAGAAAACTTTGTAAGCTTGAGAACTCTTGCCCACAGGTTTAAACTTTTCACCTTCATTTGGATTCATATGAGGATGGCACTTCAAAGCCAGTTTTCTATAAGTCTTTTTTAGTTCTTCTTGGGTAGCATTAGGTTTGAACCCCAAAACATCATCATAAGTCATTTCACTCACCATTTTCTACAGGTGGTGAGCAGGCTGGACCATGGTGGGGTAGGCAGGAAGGAGCATGTAGCTGTACGAAGGTCGAGCAGCCACCACTCCTCCACTTCTCAGCATGTACTAGAAAGTTTCCTCACATGGAAAGAAATTCATTGCAAAGTATAAATACATAGGTTTGGAATAGTTTCAAGTTAGGATGGTACATAAACTTTTTTATTTTCTCCTTTTACAAAACTATATCGGTATTTGTAAGCTAAAGTTTTTTATTGAAAGTTTAATCACTAAACAAAAATTTAATTTTCAACAAATAATACATTGCCCACAAGTTACCAGAATATTACAGAGACATATAATTTTTTTGCAATGCATATTGTCATCTTCGTAAGTTGTCTAGAGTACAAGATACAGATATGATTACTTTTCTAAACAGTATTACTACAAGTATTTCTTCTTTTGAGCTAAGAGAAAGTAGTTGTATGTATAGTCCAATAGTCCGTAATAGTAATGGCTTATTAGCAGAATTGACAATGTAAGAAGCTGTTTTCTTGAGCCTTTTACAGCTCAGCATATTAATATGACTTTACTTTTTATATCTCATGGTTTAACTCTTGTGCTGGATGGTTAAGACCAAGTTAAAGCACGACCTGTATAACAAAAAATGTAACTTTTTTATGCGCCAAGGTCAGAGAAATCCCCTTAAGATTTAGCATGAAACCATGTGCAGCATTTTCTGGAACCATTGTCAGTGTCAGGAGTCCGGATAAGTCACAGCCATTGTTTGACCAATTTGTTCTCTGTGAAAGCCTGAGAGAATGTTTTTTCCTTAGGTAACTCTCCTTAGGCACATCATTGATCCCTTTCCTTTTCTGCCCCATAATCTCTTTGAACAGAAAATTTGGGGCACCACTGGGTTATAGGATGTTATAGTACAGGTTCTCATATGCACTGAGTCCTCACTGACCTAGAGGGCCTAGGGACAAAATATTGGCTATCCTTGGAGCCCTTTTTTTTTTTTTTTTCTCTAATTTTAGGTCTGCAAACATAAGTTATTAGCCCTCAAAAAGAGAAACTTAGTGATACTATTACCTTATAAAACAGGCACTTCACTGTTTTTCTGAATATCAAACACCTTAGACAACATGGAACCAATATTTTCCATCAACCACTGATATTTTAATAAATCCTTACAGAATATGATAAAATATAATTACACATTTCTACACAGCAATTTAGAAATCTGACCATATGTGGAACTGTAGAAGGTCAATTCTACGGCATGATTTCCTTCTTCAATTCTCTTTTATTACCTTTTTTAAACAAACAAACAAAAACATTTAACAGAGAAAGAGCTTAGCAATAATTGATATGACATTAGAAGCAGCACACATGTAAAAGACCAGAACAACAGGCGTTCCCAGCGTTGCTTTAGTATTACACATTGCTGGCCTCTGTGCCATTGCATATCTCACAGATATTAATAGATATATTTTGTCAGGCTGAGAATTCAACCAATTAAATCCTAGTTTCAAAAACCTGTTGGAGTTTCCTAGGACCATTGTCTAAATCATCCTGTGTACATAAGTACATGGTTTTGCCCCTGCCATATTTCCTAATTTTTCTGCTTGCTGTCTTCGTTGTTTAATCCTTATGTTCTTGATTTCCATTTAGCTGTTACGACTTCCATTTCATTTCTTCTTCTGAGTTCTTACTCTGGGAAGATCACACGATATTTACACACGTAGGTCTGCTTTATTTCACTTATGAGTGTATGTTCAAGATACATCCATTTATACATGAAGGCGTCCAGTTTATCACTCCTTATGCTGAACAATATTCCATTGTATGAAAACAAAACAAAACATCTTTTCAAACATTTTTGAGGTGATGAGCACTTCTGTTCTTTCCAAGATTTGGCTATCACAAATTGTGCTGCTATAAACATAGGAACAGAAATATTACTGTATGATGTTTTCAGTACTTTGGGGAAAATTCCTAGGAGAGGGATAGCTGGGTTGAATGGGATTTCCACTCTCCGTTTTTTTCAGGAGTCTCCACACTGAATTCCATAATGGACCCACCAGGCTGCATTCCCATCATCAGTGAAGTGCCCTTTCTTTCACACAGACCCTCCAAAATTTGTTTTTCATTGATTTCTTTATGATAGCTGCTATATGGGTTGTGCAGAGGGATCCTCTTACACTCATGAGGAGGCTTCCGGAATTTGAAATCGATCACTGTGGTGTGGGTGCTGCATCTCTTCTGAGGTTGGTGATTTGCATTTCAGTGTAAGGAAGGAAGATAATTTAGCGGCTTGCTTTGCTGCCACTGTCTCCGTTTGCACTCTCTTGCTCTTAGCTGCTGCCATGAAAGGTTGTGCTCTGCCATGTGCTGCTCTGCCTTGGAGCCAGCTGAAGATGGCCTGAAACCTCCAGTAACTGTGAGCTAACTCAATATTTACTTCCTATATTTTGAGTATTGGGTGTTTATCCCAGCAATTAGAGAAGAGTAACTAAGACAACAGCCATTCTTTCTGGGATGAGATGGCATCTCAGTGTTGTTTTAATTTGCATTACACAGAAGGCTAGTGATGTGGAGCAGTTTTCCATGTATTGTTTTAGCTTCTAGTATTTCTTCCTCTGAGAAGTGTGTATTCATTTTTGATGCCCATTTCTGGACTGTACCTTTCAATTTTGAGGTCCTAACGTTTTTTAGTTCATTATAAATTCTAGATGGAAGACCTTTGTCTGAATAGTTATTAGTTAAGATTTGTTTTGAAATTTGTGGTTTTTCTTTTCACTCTGTTGTTAATTTCTTTTGATATGTAAAAACTCAACAAGAGGAGGTCCCAGTTGTTGATTTTTTCAAGCTTTACAGTGCATTTTGATTTTAGTCCACGAACTGTTTGCCTACCTTGATGTCTTCAAGACTTCCTGCTTCTTTCCCTACCAGGAGATTTAGGATTTTGGTTTTAATATTTAGATCTTTAATCCAGTTTGACGTTAGTTTAGTGCATGGTGATGACTTGGGTCAAGTTTTAGTTTTGGGCATGTAGAGATCTATGTTTTTTAGCACCATCTATTAAAGAGGCTATCTTTCTTCTAGTAAACATGTTTGGCTCCTTTGTATGAGATAAGGAAGCTGAGTGTTTTGTGGTTGCCTCTGTATCTTCTAATCTATGCCATTGATCCTAAGGTCTGGCTTTTTTGTCAATACTTTGCTGATTTTAACATAGTAGCTTTGTAGCATAATTTGAACTCAGGGATTATAAGGCCTCCTGCCTTATCTTTCTTGCCAAGAATTGTTTTTGGTATTCTAGGCCTTTTGTAGTTCCAAATAAATTTTAGGAATGATTTCTCTAGGTCTGTGAGGTACATTGATGGTGTTTTGATAGGGATTGTATTAAATTTCTGTAACAATTTAGGAAGTATGGCCATCTTCACAATGTTGGTTCTCCCTATCTAGGAGCAGGCAGTATTTTCCATTTTTTGAAATCCTCTAGGATCTCCCCTTTTCAGAGTACTGTAGTTTTCATTGAATAGATCTTTTACTTCTTTAGTTTGATTAATTCCTAATTATTTCATTTTCTGCAGTGCTATTGTAAAAGGTATTTTTCTCTCATTTCTCTCCCACTGTTTGTTATCTGTGTAAAGGAATGCTATTGATGTTTGTGTATTGACTTTGTATCCTGCTGTTGTACTGACTATGTGGATGAATTCTAGTAGCTTCTTGGTGGAGTTTTTTGGGTCTTCCAAGTAGGCTATCACGTCATCTGCAAATAATATTAGCCTACCTTCTTCTTTAGCTACTCTTATTCTTGTGAATTCTCTCTCCTGTTTAATGGCTCCAAGTAATGATTCCAGAAATATATTGAATAGAAGTGGTGATAGAGAACATCCTTGTGTTTTACCAGGTTTGAGAGTAAAACACTTCAGTTTTCCGCATTTAGAATTGTGTTAGCTGTTGGATTGTCATAGGTGGCTTTTATAGGATTGAGGTAGAGGGCATCTATTGCCATTTTCTGTAGGACTTTGAACATTTATGAGTGTGGGACTTTGTCGAAAGCCATATCTGCATCAATTAAGATGATCATGTGGTTTTTGTATTTGGCTCTATTGATATAGTGTATTACATTTATAGGTTTGCATATGTTGAAACGTCCTTGCATTCCTGGCATGAATCCTACAGGATCATGTTGTTTTTCTTAATGATGTGGTGCATGCCTTTTGCTAGGATTTAATTGAGGATTTTTTTTGCATCTCTGTTCACGAGAGAGACTGACTTGTAGTTCTCTTTATTAGTTGCATCTTCCTTCAGTTTTGGTATCAGCATAATGCTTGTCTACATGAGTGACTTTGGGAGGATTGTTTCCTTTTTAATTTCACTGAAGCATTTGGGGAGTATTTGGATAATATCTTCTGTCAACTTCTTACACAATTTAGGGGAGAATCCATTAGGACCTGGACTTTCTTTGTCCATAGATTTTTTTTTTTATTGCTTTTCAATTTCATTTGGTTATTGAGAGTTCTTATATATTCTTGATTCATTTTGGGAAACTTTTCCTTTCTAGGAGCCTGTGCATTTCAGTTATGTCTTCAATTATGAGAGACTAATGATTGTAGAAGTAGCTGTTATAGATCTGCTTACTCTCCACTGAGTTTGTGGTAATTTCATCCTTTTCATTCCTTATTGCTTGAATTTGAGTGTTTTCTTTCTTCTTTTTGATGAGGTTAGGCAAAGGGTTATCAATTTTTTTGTCAGATCATCTTTTTATTGATGGTATCTTCTTACACTCCTTAGATATCTGGGCACTCCACAACACCACTGTTGATATCATCTATGATGTCATGAGGGTGCCAGCTGTCCACATTGCAGCTCACCAACAGGTCCTCCAGGATCTCTTTAATGGTTCCAGAAAGTTCTCTGGCTAAATACTGGTGCTGCATCTGTTGGGCAATGTTGACGATCTCATCAAACATGATGTTTCCGCTGTGTTTAACGTTTTTCTTCTTCTTTCTGTCTGTTGGCACCTCCTTGAGGGATTTGATGATCAGGGCAGAGGCAAAAGGCACCACCTCAATCTGAGCCTGTCAGTTCTGAATGGTCATTTTCACTGTAATCCCAAGACCTTTCCAGTCACCAGTTGCCTTGGCGATGTCATCTCCCAGTTTTTTTTTTTTTTTTTTTTTTTTTTTTTTTTTTTCTTTTTTTGGAGACAGACCCAAGGGACCAATCTGGGGAGCCAGGGCAGATGTGGCACCGAATTCACCACCAGTGCACCTCAGGTACAGGACTTTGATCTTGTTGGGGTCGAACTTGGGCGGTGTGCTGGAGGATGCTGATGTCAGATGAACCCAGTTTTGGGACGACGGAAGAAAGTTGCACCTTAGCCTCCTCCCAGCCAAAAGCCAAAAGAGGAGGGCTTATCAATTTTATTTAATCTTTCAAAGAACCAGCTTTTGGATTCATTAATTCTTCGTATTGTTTTCTTCATCTTAATTGAATTAATTTCTACTTTAATCTTTACAATTTGCTCCTGTCTTTGGGCTTTTGGTTTGGTTTGCTCTTCCTTTCCTAGATGATCAAGGTACAGCATTAGAGTATGTATTTGTTCCTATTCCTTTTTTTTTTTTTTGTCTTTTTGAAACAGGGCCTCACTATGGAGTTCAGGCTGGCAATGAGCTGACTTTGGTATTCCAGGCTGGTCTCGAACTCTCACTGATCCTCCTGCCTCAGCCTCCTATGTGCTGGGATCACAGGTGTGCACCACCATGCCCTGCATGTTTTCTTAATATGTCACTTCATAGCTATAAATTTCCCTTTATGAATTGCTTTCATTATATCCCATAAATTCTGGTAGGTTGTCTTTGAATTTTCACTAAATTGTGAGTATTGTTTAGTTTCTTGTTTAATTTTATCTGTAACTCATTGGTTGCTGAGGACAGTATTTTTTAATTTCCATATATTTCTGGGGTGTTTGTGGTTTCTTTGGTCATTGATTTCCAGTTTAATTGCACTGTGGTCAGAAAATATGCATGGAATAATTTCTGTTTTCTAGTTTTTATTTAAGCATAACCTGTGGACTAGTATGTGGCCTAGTTTAGAAAATGCTCAGTGTGTAGCTGAAATGAATGTGCATTCTGAAGTGGCTGAGTGGAAAACTCTGTATATGTCCATCAAGTCCTGTTGTTCCGAGTTCTGGTTCAGTTCTGCTACTTCTTTTCTATTGCTTTGTCTGCTTCACCTATCTCTTTGGGATAAACAGGCGTTAAGGTCTTGTGTTAAGATTCTGATATTGGATATTAAAGTTTTCATGCCCATTAAGATTTATCTTATAAAAACGGCACCGGTGGGAGCTGAGCCTGCGCACCCGCTGCGGGTAAGCCCCTGCGCCCCTCTGCCCCGCCTCTGCGTTCCTGGGACTAACTTCCTGTTCCAGCCCAGCCCAAACCCCACCGCTGGGAGCTGAGCCTGCGCACCCGCCGCGGGTAAGCCCCTGCGCCCTTCTGCCCCGCCTCTGCATTCCCGGGACTAACTTCCTGTTCCAGCCCAGCCCAAACCGCACCGCTGGGAGCTTAGCCCGAGTGCCAGCTGACTCAGGATCATTGGCCTGCCTTCCCTTTCCCCGCCCCTCCCCACCTTTTTTTTTTGAACCCCTCCAGCCCAAGCTCCAGCACTGAACCCATCAAATAGCCCGTTTGGCAACCGATCTGGTCCACGAGCCTACCAGGACTACTCAATCCCAAAGCTCCACCTCCACCTACAGACCACATCCGCCAGGATTCACAAAAGCTAGCAGCCAGAGCCCCAACACAAGAGTCAGGAACCTCTGTAGAAGA
>PVJA010037739.1:0-20181 GCA_004027025.1 Myocastor coypus | reverse complement strand
TTGTGTGTGTGTGTGTGTGTGTGTGTGTTATTTCATTGGAATATCTTCTCTTAATTACATATACCCTTCTTCAGAAAGTTCCCAGTGTTACGCAGCTTCTCCTAGAAGACTGGCTTGTGTAGGCCAATGAGAAAACACCTGTCCTTGGGTATGTGCTTTTTTTTTTTTTGTCTTTTTGAGTCAAAAAAACCAAAACAAAACAAAACAAAAAAACGGTCTTGCTGTGCAGTTCAGGCTGGCCTTGAGCTCACTTTTGTAGCCCAGGCTGGTCTCAAACTCACAGCAATCCTCCTGCCTCAGCCTCCTGAGTGCTGGGATTACAGGCGTGAGCCACCACGCCTGGCATAAATGGCTGTCCTTGGGACAGTGACTCCCACATCCTTTCTGAGTGCAACAGCTGCTCTTGTGTGTGTCAGGGACTTTTCCACAAAGCTCAGGGATCAAGCTACCCTGCAGTCTCGGGTTGAGGACTGCACAGAGGTGGGTGAAGATTTATTGAACCCCTTTTCCTCTGGAGAAATCTGACCTTGGTGAGCTCTTTAGCTGGCCCCCCTGGAGCCTCGGTAGAGTTGAAATGCTGGCCGTGTTGGGAGCCCACACGGCTTGTGCCTAAGTGACCCCATGGACAAATTACTTGAATTAGAAGAGCTTGTGGGCAGCCAGGACTTGGGGCTTCCCTGAGCGGAGGCATACGTCTCCGTTTGGTGCCTGGCCAACCACACCGTGGAGCTATTACAGCACCCTCACAGGGCCCTTCTGCTCATCTCTGCTTAACTTCCTCAAGTTGCTCTTGGGCTTCTCAAGTCTCTTTTCTTTCCTTATAAAACCTGTCTAAAAATTGTCTCTCCTACCAGGGCCACTAATCTCAAGCCTCTGGGTTTTCACTGCGCAAAGGAAAATCTCTCTAGTTATCCCGGTCGCCACTCTGAAGCTCCCTCTGCATCGTCTGCGTGTACACTGAGGCCTCTCAAGGAATTTGCCAAAATGTGCAACAAATGTACAAGTGACATTTCTGATCAGTCTCAAAATTGACATGAGCAATGTAAGCCAGAGGTTGGGTCTGTAGTGTGTCGCTCTGCCACTTGAATACCTTCTTCTATTCATCAGAAAAAAGATCAGAAGTAAATAATACCATTGTTTACTCACAAAGAACGCTGACACAAATGAGTAAGCTATTACAGCAATCAGAGGTGCAGGACCAACGCTGCTTGACTCCTCTTCGAATTGCATCAAAAAAACCCAGAGAGTTCCCAGGGCACAGTGGAAAAGGGAGATCATTATTTGCGAAGCCTGAAAGAAGAGAGAGCCAGCGTCATTATTCAGGCCAAGTCTGTGACAAACGATTATAACCGAAGCATCAGAGAGGTCACAAGAATGTCTGGGGTACCCTGGTGTCTCTGCAGCCGCATTGAAGGACTGTGTGGAAGGCCCGAGCAAAGCACACAGGGAGGCAGCAGCCCCTGTGGGCTGGGCGGGGTTTTCATCTGTTGGAATATTTGCTTCTCCCTCCCAGCCGTCTTCCTGGACTAGTCTCATCGAACTTTCTCCTTGGTCCCAGTTACGTAGAAAGCAGAAGCTTATTTGCTTCGGGAGGACACATGGCTCAAAAGAGTGAATTCCGCTCTGAGGGTCTCTATGACCCTTTTTTTGGTCCCAGGAATTGAGCTTACAACCTTGTCTTGCCAGGCAGGCACCAGGATGCTGAGCTATGTTCCTGGCCCTAAGGCTCTTTCTTGACAGCTTCTTTCTGTCCTGATGCCCTCTCTCTCTCTCTCTCTCTCTCTCTCTCTCTCTCATCCAATCTAAATCAGATCAATTTAAGCTTCAGGCTCATAGGGAGCTTATAAGTCCTGGTTCTGCTGTTGAGGTCATGGGACAGTGCAGTAGTCAGGGCTCTTCAGAGAAACAGGGCAACACACACTGGTTCCAGCCCTCTGTAGAATACTGGGGCAGTGACAGAGCCCTTGAAAGGCCATCTCACGGATCTGTCAAACCAGTTGGTACAGAATGATGCAGGGCATAAGTGAGACCACTGAACTCCATGAAGGTGGGATCATCGCTGCGGTTTATTTGCTAGGAAGTGATTTTCTTGGTCAGAAACAGTGGCCTGTAGAGTGACGTGGCAGTAGAATTCTGCGGGTGGCAGCGCTGGCTACCGGAAGGCCGATCCAGAGCCACAGTAGGCGCCCTGCGCTGCGCTGCTGCTGTATGATGGAAACAGTTCAGCGACAGCTGGCCGCTCAGCCTGGAGAATGGCGCTGCGCGGGGCCAGGGCTCTGGTCTCGGCCACTGGCATGTGCAATGCTCCGCAGGGGCTGCAGTCAGGGCGGCCTGCGGCAGCAGCCGTACCATTGCCTGAACTCCTCACGCTCACTTTCTTTTTTCTTTAAACAATTTATTCAACTGACACGGACTTACATTTGCTTCTGAAGTGATTTCAATACATCTTTTCCCCATGGTGACTTACAGGATCTTCAAGCCAATATAAATACTTTATAAACAGGTGAATATTTGGGTATACACCTGCACAGTACCTCAGCAATATCTTTCAGCAAGAAAAACACTGAGGAGCAAAGACCCAACACAATTACTAGCTACAGTGGAAATGTTTTTGAGGTAACAAGGTGCCACATACCTCGTCAACTAAGAAAATCACCCTCACAACGCAGGACAACTTTATTTTTACCTAGGACCTAGAACACTGAAGCTGCCAACTGGGTGCTGAATGGCAGAGCTACATCCCAGTTTATGCCATGAATTCATGGGGAATAGGTTCCAACAGCTCAGGCTCCTTCCCACTGGTCCTCACAAAATGCACTTCTCTGGGAGGGGCAGGCTGGCGCTTCAGTTGAACCCAAGTACCTTTCTCTTTGCCTTCTTTACTTTTCTGATCATTTTCCTTGGCACATTTCAGACAGCCATCATGAATTTTTGAGTGTTTAATAAGCTCAATATGCACATTCATCCTCTTGGCAAGTACATTGCTCTTAACTTGCTTGTTTATAACGATGCCAGCAGCATGCTGGGTAACACTGTAGATGCTTCCTGCTTTGCCATGGTAACATTTGTGAGGAGTTCCTTTTTGCACAGTACCCATTCCCTTGCTGTCTACAATGTCACCCTCATCGTGTGTATATGTGGCCAAAGGAACCATCCCATGTTTTCTAAAAGGCCTGGAGAACATGTACTGGGTTCCCCTCCTTTTGCACCTTTGTTTGTTTGTTTGTTTTATTTTTGTGGGACCGGGGTTTGAACTCAGGACCTTGTATTCCTCTTGCACTTTGTGTTAGCCATTTTGGCAAATTACTGGAAGGTGGTGGTTCCAGCCGAAAGAAAAGCTCACTTGGTACCTGATTCCGCTGGGCATTGAGGAGACGAGCAACAGGGTACCTGGCACCAGCAACACAGGTTGTCCTATCCAGTTTGCTGAGGCAGCTCTGCGCTGGCCACTCAGAAGGACTCACAGATATTTACTCAGAGATTTATCTGCACTCTTCTGTCCCAGACTTCCTTCATACAAAATGCGGAATCTTGGCTGGTGGGCCCAAAGCGATGAACTCAGCCCAATGCCACCCGCTCCCTCCACGCCATCTCCTGTGCCCTTTATGCCCACACACCTCCCACACACCATCCCTACTCAGACTTCCACCAAGTTAAATTAGAAGCACAAATTCAAGTCGTTCTTCCTGTGCACTGCCTCCTGGCTCCCACTGTGCGTTTTGCCTTCAGGAGTCCGGGATTGCTGGTAACAGATCTCCAAGAGGGGAGGATGGGTGAGGGTGGCGTCAGGTGTGTCTAGGTGGTTCCTGCAGGGGCGGCTGCAACACTGGGTTTGCTTCTCCTACAAAAGAAAACTCAAGGAATTTAGGGGCTCAGAGTCCCAGCTTGGGCTCCTCGCACGTCCACTGCAAGTGTAGGGACTGGTGCTATCCTCCTCAACCCCCTCCGGGGCGCTGCAGACACTCAGTGAGGCCGAGAATCCACTGCTTCCTGAGCACCGCTTGCCCCTATGCTTCCCGGTTGGGTCTAGCCGCGTGGGTCTTGGGATTCAGGGCTCTTTCAGGGCAGGCCTAGAAGCTTCGGGTCACACGCTCAGCACGTGAGACACTGCCTCGTGACGCTGAGAGCAGCTGCCCAATCTCACCACACCCATTCTCTAGACAAGAGGGTGCAGAAGTGTTCACCTGGGTCCTCGCCCCTTGTGAGTGTCTGGCTCCAAGTACCGAGTGACGACATTTCGCATCACTGCCCGTGGACTCCAACTGCTCTTCCAGCTGCTATGTGAATAGAGTCGGGGGCACATTGAACCCTAAACAGACAGCTGGTTCCAGAAACCTGAAAGCCAGGTCATGAAACTGATGCCTAAAATTAGTGTCCCTGAGAATTACTCTTGGGATGGAAATCCAGGTTACTCAGTGTTCTCCAGGGAAGCAGAATCAACAGGACAAATAAACATCTGGCAGGTCGGAGGCCCAGAAGAGCCAGTGCTCTTGTTCCAGGCTGCAGCCTAGCTTGCTGCAGACCCAGGCGAGCTGGGAACTCACACACAGTCTTCTGGAGATGCCTGCCAGGGGTCAGAGAAGCCGGGCTCCACCTGGGCAGCATCCGGGTGACTCTTTCAGGCCTCTGCTCTCTCAGAGGCAACCCACTCCACTCGAGGCCCGCTGATTTTTTTAATTTTGAAAAGTACTTTTCTGAATGAAATTTCATTAGCACATTTTAGACCTACGTAACGATCATGGCAGAGAGCAGCAGCTCATGGCGGTGGAATAGCAACAATCGCGACAGAGGCAACAGAACAACCAGGGAAGCAGAGGGCAACAGAAAGCGTCTGTCTGTCTGTCTCTCTTGATACTACATTCAGGCTCTCTGCCTCAGCCTGTCCTTCTTAGGTCACACCCATGGTCCCAGAAGTACTCAGACTCATAATCCCACCATCCCGTACTAAAACACATAATCCCAGTGGATCATGAAGCTTTGGGGGGACAACCAGACATAAACCGTGACACATGGTATAGCTTGTTTATCTGTCTTCCTTCCTTCTCTTCCTTCCTTCCTTCCTTCCTTCCTTCCTTCCTTCCTTCCTTCTCTTCCTTCCCCCTTCTACTCTCTCCCCTCCCACCCCCTTCCCTCTCCTCTCCATTTGAACAGGTTCTTCCTCTTTCACCATACCTCTTGTACATTTTGGTCCTTATTCACACTTGCAGTTTCTCACGCCAGAGAAACAGTGTGGTATTTACATGTGTGTCTGATTTATTCCACTTGAGTGCATGGGTTCGAGGCGGATCCATTTTCCTACAAGGGTCTCAGTGTGTCCTTTATGACAGAGCACTTCTCCATTGTGTTAAAAAAACACCCTACATCTTCTTTATCCACTCATTTGTTGGTGGGCACCTGGGCGGTTTCCAAGATCGGCTATTACAGACTGCTCTGCTGTAAACATAGGTGTGCTTATGTGGCTGTGGCACGATGCTTTTAATTTTGGAGGGATACCCGGGGCATGGCTGGAGTAGACGGAGCTTCTAGTTCTAATGCTTTGAGGAGGCCCACACTGATTTCCTCAGTGGCTGCACCAGTCTACACGCCCACCAGCAGCGCAGAAGGGTTGCTTTTTCCCCACAGCCTCTCCAGTATTTGTTGCTGGCTGACATCTATTTTTTTTTTTTTTTTTTTTTTGTCTTTTTGAGACAGGGTCTCACTGTGCAGCCCAGGCTGGTCTCGAACTTTCCCCGATCCTCCTGCCTCAGCCTCCCAGTGCTGGGATTACAGGCGTGCGCCACCATGCCCGGCTAGACATCTATTTTCTTTTTTCTTTTCTTTTTTTTTTTGTGGGACTGGGGTTCAAACTCACGACCTTGCACTTGCCAGGCAGGCACTTGTGCCACGGAGCTATCTCCCCAGCCCCTAGACATCTATTTTCTATTATTAATTTTTGGTAGAATTTTTTTTCCAGCAGGGGTTGTGTTTAGGACCTTGTGCTTTCCAGGCAGGTGCTCAGGTTGCTGAGCTATTTCCTTGGCCCTTGGTTGACTTGTTGGCGACAGCCGTTCTTTCTGGAGGTGGAATCTCAGTGCTGTTTTCCTTCGCCTCTCTCAGATGAACAGCAGCGCTGAATAGTTTTTCACATACGTGTTCGCTGTTTGTATTTCTTCACAAGAGAAGTGTGTGTGTTCATCTCAGACGTCCATTTTTAGGTTGGGTCTTTAAGTGCAGGGGTGTGTGAGTTCTCTATACGGTCTGGATGGTCACCCTTCGTGGCAGGAGCAGCGGGCACACACTTCCCACACTGCAGGCGGTCCTTTCACTCTGCTGGTGCCTTCTCTTCATGTGAAAAGCTTTCAAATAAGGTAAGACCCCAGTTGTTGATTCTCTGTGATACTTCCTGTGCCATCGGAGTTTTATTTGTAAAGTTTTTCCCTGTTCGACCCATTTTTTTTTTTTTTTTGCCAACAGAGCTAATGTTTTTATTTTTAACATCGAGAACTCTGGCCGATTTCCATTTCAGTCTAGTGCATGGGCAGCGACACGGGTCCTGCTTTAATCCTCGGCATACACAGAGCCAGCTTTTCCAGCGCCACTTATTAAGGAGTCTAGTTTCCTTCCTGTGAATGCGTTTGGCGTATTTGTCAGAGGTCGGGGGCCTGAGTGTGTCTCAGGTTGTCTCAGCGCCCTCTCTAGTGGGTTCCACTGCTCTACAGGTCCGTGTGTGTCTTTTTGTTTTCTGGCCAGCACCAGCTCTTTATATCAAAGCAGCTCTATTTATTGTCACAGTAATGTATTTTCTTTCTGTTTTTTTTTTTTTTTTGAGGAACCAGGGAATGTATTTTCAAGCTGGGGATTGTGATGCTTCTCTGCCTCGCCTTTGTTGCCCAGAATTCCCTTTCCTGCTTTAGGTCCCTTCTGTTTCCGAGTGAATTTTAGGATTGTTTTCTCTAATCCTGTGAGATAGAGATAGGCTCCTGGAATTTTGATCAGAATTGTTTTAAATCTGCACGCGAGTTTTGCAAGTATGAGACCTCCCTGACTTACATGTTAACATTTTCCATAATACAGTCAGGGCAATAACTAGAATAACCTTCTAGCCGGTATCTGCACCCCTCCCCGCTGGCCCAGCCCCACTGCCATATAAGATGAACTACTACAGAATCTCGAGTCGAGTCTCTCTTGAAGAGGGCATGAGCCTTGAAGCAGCCTGAGGCCAGGGATTTTTCTTTCTCTCAGGCCCCCCCACCCAGGGATCGAACTCAGGACCTTGCACTTGCCAGGCAGGTGCTTAAGCCCCTGAGGATCTCCCTGGCCCCAGACACTTATTTTTGATGTCTGCTTTCATCTGGTAGATGAAGGCTGGATATTTGAAATACTTCGGGTAGTTTCCCCACTTAACATGGTCCCTAGTTTCAGCTCCGTTTAGGCCACAAAGCCACTGGCCTCCTTGTGTTTGGCGAGAGATCCCCCAGCGTTTAGCAGGAGGGACTGAGACCGGCCTCTAAGCCCTTCACTTGCTGCGAGGCGGCAGCCAGTCTCCCTGGCAGCCTGTGGCAACCAGTGATAGGTTTCCACACCTTCTCGGGAGCATGGCCACCACGCTTTTAGGTCGCATGTGGAGGTGAGGAGCAAGCCCAGGGGCTGGGATGCTTGGGCGGCCAGCAGCTCCCCGCCCTTATTCTACACAGCGCCGCACTGCGTGCAGGCCTGCTGCCCACGTCGTCGGGCGTAGCAGCAGGGCCCCGCCGGCTGGGCAGACTCACGTGCACAACGTGCTGGGGATTTCCTGGTGCTGGCCCTAACCACGCTGGCTTAGACACACGTGTTAATCAGACTCCCACAAATGCCGGTGGTTTCTGTAACGGTGAACGGTTACGGAACTTTAAACTGGAGGAGAGGCGAGAGGGAAGTCAGGGAAGACCTGCAGGACTGATGCCTGCATGGAAGGCAGGCGCGCTCACCGACAGCACCCCGCCGGGACCTTGGTGCCGTGGTCTCTCTGGATTTGGGGGTCACACCGTGACCTCCGGTTAGGGCCTATAGCTCTGCTTCAGCGAGACAAAGGAAGACACCAGCCCGTCCAGCAGCCTCAGGATGTTTGCTTAGGTCCTAGGTAGCTGTGATGGTGCTTCAGGGCTCAGGCACAGAGTGGGGGGCTGAGATGTGTGTCTGCTTGGCTCCCCGTCACAGCACTGCCCACTGAGGGACCTCCCTGTGCCTCAGGCCAGTGAGTTATTATGGGGGTAGGGGAAGCAACGCTGCTTACTCAGGAGCCAGGGGCACCGTCCTTACCCCCAGGGCCTTGGTCTCCTCTTTGATGAGGTATCTTCTTGGCATCGTAACTAAGGTATGACTTATGTGCTATGGTGGATGAATGGACTCC
This sequence comes from Myocastor coypus, assembly GCA_004027025.1. Classification (NCBI taxonomy): domain Eukaryota; kingdom Metazoa; phylum Chordata; class Mammalia; order Rodentia; family Myocastoridae; genus Myocastor; species Myocastor coypus. The sequence continues at coordinate 11,813 of PVJA010037739.1, read as the reverse complement.
TCTCCTGCAGAGGAATACAGAGAAAAGTGATGCTAGTGACCTTTGGGAAGGACTCTTGAAGTGAAAACTTTCGAAGCTTCTTGCTTCAGCCCCCTGATCTTTGCCTCTGCTAAACAACTAGTCATTTCCTGGCAAACGCCAAGATCTATCCCTCCGATTTCCTTCTGGTGCCAGGGCCTCGGGGCCGCGAGATGAGACCCGGCGGACGCCCTTGGTGGCGCTGGCACCTTGCTTTCCTTGCTTTTCGCTCTTCTGGGTATTACCTGCTCTCAGAGTCCAGAGGGGTCACTTTGGTTTGGCTTCCTGATGGCTTTGTTTGGTGCCCACAAAATGCCCTGTAACTAGCAAGAGCTGATGTGACTGGGGTGGATATCTGGTTCCAAGGGCAACAGAGAAAGTTCCAGTCCTGGCAAGCTGTGCTTGGCCTGAAGATGCCGCAGCCTTGCCAAGGGCCGTCTCCTGGACAAGAAGGCGTAGTGCCGCTGTATTCTACCTTGTGGAAAGAGGGGTGTGGGGAGCCCAGGGTAAGGAGATGGGGCGGGACGCCCCCAGAAGTCCTGGCGGCTCACCTGCCCCGGGCTCCGAGGGCCTTTTCAGGCCTGTCTGGGAGATGCAGCTGCATCTGTAAAACATATCACCCTCTGCCCTTAGAAAACCAGCAGTGGAGGATGAATACCAGGTGAGAATTTTCGGAGTGCTCCGGAACAGAGGCTCTGCATCTCAGGCTTGGGGCAAAGGCAGAGCTTTGCATCTTAGGTTCCCAGAGTGGCCAGAGGTTCTCACTGAAGGCTTCCCCCAAGGGCTTCCAGGAGGTGAAGGTTCAGAGAAATGGCTGAGGCCACCGGAACGACCACCCCAGTAAGTGCCCACCCCACACAGTGCCTGGGGCCTCACAGTGGCCCCCGCACGTGGAGCACGAGGCTCCTTCTCCACATTTCTGCCCCTGCATGTGCCTTGGCGGAGCAGCACAGGCTAGATCTGAGCCAAAGTCTACCGAGACAGTGCCCCGCCTGCTTACCTGGGCCGTAAGGCAGCTACTCCCAGAGGTCGGCTGCTCTTGGTTGCAGACCCCAGAATGAAGGCACATGGAACAGGAGCGGAGCTGCAGTCAGTAGCGAACAGAGCTCCAGTCAGTGGGAAAGCCTGCGTGTGTCCTTATAATTATCAAACTTTGCAGTCGTTAGGTCAGTGACACCGGCTAAGACCCTGGCACTAAGCGACATGGAAGGTAATGTGACGGGGGACATCGGGCAACCTGTCGTTGCTGAAGCTATGGGAAGAGGGGATGATGAAGACGAGGCCACTGTCACTGCCTGCAGGTGTCTATGGAGCTGTGGTGGCCGCCCCTGCTGCCCGCGCAGAGAAAGCCAGAGCTGAGGACATGGCCAGAGAGACTGCCCAGCCCACAGCGGGAGGCCAGGACCCCACCATAACTGCACGGGTAGCTGTGCGTGAACGGCTTGGCAAGGATGGCCTTGTTGGGACGAGGTGACAGCGGGAGCTTGGGTTTTGCAGGGAATTTCATCACTCTCAGAAGCAGATGGCAGCGGCTGTGGAGATAGCTCAGTGGTGCCTGGGCCTGCCTGGCAGGCATGAGGTCCTCAGTTTTATGCCCAGTACAAAAAAAAAGCATGGCAAAGGCAGCTGCCTTCTGGGGAACGTGGCCCTACACCACCAGCTTGTGCGTGGGCAATCAAGCAGAGGATTTAGCCACTCAGGAAAGTCTCAGGCCATAACAAACAGCATGAACTTCTGGGCCTGGGCTCCGTCCAGCGGCCCAGGAAAGTAGCTTTTTGTGCCCAGCCGCCTCCTGCCCCGCCCCGCCCTGCCCTGCCCTCTCTACTTGGTTCACCATCTTTGCTCCCAAAAGAAATCACGACAGCAGCCTATGGAGAAGGGCAGCGGGAGCACAGAAGTCCTTTCACAGCAAGCATGGCGGCCGTGGAGAATGGCATGGACGCTGCCGCCCAAGGACAAAGATGCCAGGTGCCCGGAGCTCCCAGCGGCCGACCCGTGACGGCTGACACACAGGCCCTGTGACGGGTCAGCGTGACTTGTGCACAGAGGCAAGCGTTCACTGTGCTCCCGAAGTGGTGGGGCCATCTGTGACGTGCATGCGTAGGGGGCACCCTGGCCTTCATCGGTTCAAAGAAGCGGGGGGGGGGGGCGTCACAGCACATGTCTGGGGTTTGCGACTTTCTTTGAGTGTTTTAAAGCATAAGCAAGCAAGCGTTCTGTAGGACTGGATTTGCCTAAGCATGAATGGGGGCATCAGAAGCTGACTGGCCTGCATAAGGCCCACCCTGGGGAGCTGTCCTTGTGTGGGGGGCAAGAGCTAGTTTGTATCATGGGTGCGGCAGGTAGAAGGGGAGGGCAGTGACTGCCGCTGGGACTTGTGGGTAAGCCACTGCTAATGTCACCTGTAAGCAGTTACTGAGTAAATTAGTGACGTGTATGAGTGAGGCCGACATCCCACGGGGGGAAAACTGCTGACCTCCAGACTATCCCCACATGGTCAGCGCAGGCCCGGAAGACCCCACAGTACCCGAGGCTTGCAGGGGTTCCTGTGCTCCTTCAACTTAACCATCAGTACATTTAAACAGTGAGATAAAGGCGGGAGAGCAAAGGACAGTCAGGAGAGGCCCAAACCTTCCTTATTCTGGGAGTGCACAGCTCCATTTAAGGAAACACAGCAATAGATTGGAGGGGGAAAAAGAAGGAAAGAAAGAAAGAAAGAAAGAAAGAAAGAAAGAAAGAAAGAGAGAAAGAAAATAAAGAAAGAAATCCACGAAGAACCTCAAGTGGAACAGGCAGCACGGTTTCCTTAGCCAGGGTCACGAAGCACCAGGAGGGCTCTCTGGGGTGGAGGAGCCGGGCCCACACTGCACCTGCCCAGAGCCGCCTGTGCAGCCTGCGGTCTCCAGTGGAACCCAGAGCAGAGATGCCTAGAGACCCGGGGTAAAGCACGGGGGCCAGGCCCTACTCGGGACCTTCAGTGCACACAGGCCTCAGCCTGAGGACCCCACGGCGTTTGTGATTGTGGACTCCAAAAGCTGGTTCTCAGAAGAGCAAACCCACCCCCAGGGTCTGAGAAAACCACCGGCCCCTGCCATCTCCAGGGGCTCAGCCCCCTCTTCTTTGCAGCTCTGGGGAGCCGCCTAGAGCTAGGTGCTTGCTGTGGCTGTGGTGGCCCTGGCCAGCAGCGTTGGCAGGCCCCCTGCTGTCTCCCTGGAGCCACTGGAGCTTTCCCTCCATGGACAGACTGGGGGGCACCCGCAGTGGGATTTGGATTCTCCAGGTGCCCCTGCCCCTTTCCCAGAGCCACCCACCACGCTGCGCTGCAGGCTTTCTGGCTCCAGGACGCAGTGCAGAAGCCGCACTTTGCCGGCTAGGGTCTCGGGTTCTTCTGCAGGCTTTGCCCCCACTGCTCTGAAGAGAAGAGCTTTAACTCCTGCAGTCTGGCAACTGCAGGCTGACAGCTTCGCCGCCCGCTTGAACTGGCCAACAGAGCTGGCCAGACCTCCACTCCCACTGGCACCACTGTGCTCACACCTGCGCCTAGCTCCCAGCTGCGCATGCACGACACCTCCAGCCCCGCCTTTCAGCTTCTGGTGTGCGTACAGTCTGATGCCCGCTGCTGGTCCACAGCGGCCTCTGGAGCTGCGCGTATGGGGCCACCAGCCCACTTGCAGCCGCCTTGCCGCGTGCGTACCCACAGCTGGTTCCAGCCTTGGCCTCGTGTGTGTCTGTAGGGGACCTCTGCTTCCATGCCTGGACGGACGCTGCCGTCAGCAGTGTGCGCTCGCTGTTGCCTCTAGACTCCACTCTGGACCCCGCAACAGCCGAGGCCTGCCCCCCACACGGAGCTCCCGTGAACCATCACCGAGACCCACACGGGGGCCAAGACCGTGGAACGCAGCTGCCCGGGAGCAGGCTTCCGGATCCGCGGCCACGGCCACCCCTACGTCTGTCCCACTGCACGGGGCGTCGTCAGCCCACCGCCTTGCCTGTCTGCCCCGAGGTGGAGGGCTTCCTCACAGAGGCCAGTTCCCATGTGGTAGGCAGCTGAGTTAGACAGAAATATTACAGGCAAATCAAATACTATAGGCCCACAAGGAGCCCCTGTGGAAGAGGAAATACCGTGCAACTGTGGCAGAGACAGGCATCTGCTGCGGGCCAGACATCGAGACACCAGACATTCCTCCACAGGGACTGACCCCAGGGAGCGATATTCTAAACAGCACTCTATCAGCTGGAAAAAGCCAGGAAGAATCACCTCCCCACCCCCAGGAAGAGCCCTGTCCCGTGGTCACGCCCCCTCGTTGTGACTCACTTCCCTATTGGATCACGACTTAATCAATCATGTTATCTCAGCGACTGTGCTTGGAATATTATTGGTGGGCCATAGCTCGGCTCCACTTCATGCCCACCTAAGTAGCTTCCTATGTTCCCCACCCTAGCCCCACCTCGCCACATGGGTTTGCTCTAAAAATCCCTAGAAAAACCAGGTTCCTTAGCAATCCACTCGGGTCTCCTTCTGTCCCTCTCTTGGACAGAAGCTTTCTTTACCCCAACAAATACATTCTGCTCTTAACCTCTGTTGTTCCTAAAACTCATTCTTTGGTTTTAGAGAGCTCGAACTCAGCCCAGGCGTCTTTCAGGCGGGGGGGTCTCCTTCCCTTGTATTCCCTGCACTCTGGGGAGGCCACGTCTTCCTCAGGTGTGTGAGCACCGGCAGTCACAAAGCTACGAGGAGCCTAGGGACCAGGGGCAACATGGCGCCACTGCAGGAAAACAGTCACCTTCCAGAGTGTGGCCCCGAAGAACGGGCCGCCTGCGCACTGCCTGGCAGAGGGTTCAAAATGATTGCTCTAACGGAACTCAGCAAATCACAAGACAACGCACAAACTGCTGGATGAAATGGGGAAAGGAATGCCAGAGTAGAGCCAGGAGCTAAAGGACGGGATTGAAACCTGAGGAGAACCGAAGCAGTTTCGGAGACTTCAGCGTGTGTGTGCGTGTGTGTGTGTGCGTGTGTGTGTGTGTGTGTGTGTGTGTGTGTGTGTGTTAGTGGTGGGGGTGTGTTCAGCAGAGCTGACCAAGCAGAAGAGGGAGCGTGGAGAGAGATCATTTGAAATTGTGTAGCCAGTGGAGAAAAGGAAAATGAACAAAAAATAGAGAAAAGCCACGGGATTGCAAGACTTTGTCGAGAGGGCTGACCCTGGTGTAATAGGCATGTCAAGAGGGGAAGGGAAGTTTATTTAAAGACACGCTGCGGCCCGGCAGTATGGCTCAGTGGTCTAACACGCCTGCTTAGGAAAGCTTAGGCGGCTGCAGGGACAGTAGTTTGATCCCCGGCACCACATGCTGCGCCAGCCCGGGGGCTGAGCCGGTCAAAAATAAATAAATAAATAAACAAAAGTTCTGAAACAAGGAAGAAAAAAAAAAAAAGACACGCGCTGGGGAGAAGACCCGGCGTGCATCTTTTTTTTTTTTTTCCTTGTTTCAGAACCTTTGTTTGTTTATTCACTCATTTTTATGGCCCGCTCAGCTCACCTTGAGGGCAGAGCTGGCGCAGCACGTGGTGCAGGGAATCAGACCGCGGTCGCTGAAGCCGCCCAGGCTTTCCCAAGCAGGCGCTTTAGACCACTGAGACATCCCGCTGGGCCCCACAGCGTGCATCTTAAATCTGGGCAAAGACACAAATATCAAGGTATGGGCTTAGGGATCTCCCAGTGAATTCAGGACAAAGTCTATAAATGTTGAAAAGGACACCAGAGTAACTACTAAGCCACAACTGATAGGCCGGGGATATAGCTCAGCAGCCTAAATGCCTGCCTGGCAAGCACAAGATCCTGAGTTCAATCCCTGGTACCAAAAACCAATGCAGAACAAACCTGACACGTTTTGGCCCAAGTACAAACTGCTAAATTACCATGGCCCTGATTCAACACGGCAACAGCTTATCTTCCCAGAGATCCCCTCAGCCTCCTTCCCACCCCAGTCCTGGATGCCTTTCCCACGCACGTACGCACCCAAGGGAGCCCCCAGTCAGCTCCCGTGTGTGACTGAGCCCCACCCTGGCAACAATCCACAAAGTCTTCTGCCTCCCTGCCTCAGGCCAGAGGATCCCCGGTCCCCCTGCTGCCTGTCCTCGTCATGCCCTGCTCAATGGCAAACAAGCAAGGCCTTTCCCTCCCTTTCTTTTACTTCTGCTTCTCTGTGGCCACTGAAAGACCTGCCAAGAACATTTCACCCCAGAAAGCTGTCCTTCAAGCTGGGGAAGCAATCCAGGCTTTCTCACGCAAACGAAAGCAGAGGGAGCACATCGGACCTTGGCCTGCCTTGTGGGAAATGTCAGAATTCTCCAGCTTGATGAAGGCTCCTCATTAATAAAACACACAAAATGCACACAAGAACAAAGCTCCCTAGCAAGGTAAGCGCGCCCAGACAAGTCAAGAGCACTCTTGGTTGTAAGGCGGATGTGCGAGCTCTTCTAACTGCAGCAGCAGACCGTTAAAGATAACGAGAGGTACATTAGCTCGCCAAAGGATAAGCAATACGAAAAGATGTGAGCTGCTGCATCAGAAACTTGAAATGTGACTGCAGTGAAAACGCGGAGCTTGTCTCATGCACGAAGCAAGGGGTTCATCCGCTTAGAATGGGTTCATCTAGGCAGTGGCTGTACCTGGCCTGAGTTCGCTGAAGGCAAAGCCTACAGCAGGGGCACTAAAGGCGAGGGGGAGGGAATCAGAGCCACAGTAAAGCTCCGAGGATGACAGAGAGCCAGCAAGTGCTTAGGAAGGAGCGAAGGCAGCACGAAGCAGGAGACCACAGAGCCCGCCAGCGCAAGGCCTGTGGACTTCAGTTCTCCAACCCAAGGATGGAGGGTTCCCAGGTGACACAGACAGACGCGGCAAAACCCTGCATGCCCTATAAGAGACTCACCTCGATTTAAAAGTCCACACAGACCAAGGTGGGGGTGGTGGGGAAAGATGCTCTGCAGAGGCAGAAAGCAGAGAACCCAGCAGCTCTACTTACAGGGGACGGAAAGGACCCTTGGTTAGGGACTGTACGAAGAGCCACAGAGGGTGATGGCCACCTGACAGAGAGTCAGATCCTGAAAAGGGCGCGGCAATTGCGAGCATATTGGCACCCAACACCTGAGCACGTGATATTCAAGGCAAATAGTAACAGAGCTGACGGGAGAGATGGATCAATACGGTAATGGAAGACAAGTTCTATTTACAGGGGATGGGTGGGGAAGTGTCTCGCTATGCAGTTCAGGCTGGCCTTGAACTCGCTATGTAGCCCAGGTCCTCCTGCTTCAGCCTCCTGAGTGCCAGGAGTATAGGCCTCTGCCACCACATCTTGCTTCCAACGGCAAGCAAACTCAGTGCCCCATTTTTGGCAGTGGAGGGGCATTCCAGACTCCCCCTACCCCGAATCTGTAAATAAACAGCGGGCTGAATCACACTTTGGACCAAGTGCGCCTAACAGACCTGTCCAGAACCTTCCTTCCCGCAGCAGCAGAGCGTGCAATCTGTCAGGTGCACCTGGGACTTCCCAGGGTACACTCAGATGAGATTGGGTGCCTTCAGGGGGCAGTGGCCGTAGACTCCCTGGGCACACTCTGACTCAGGCCTGGGAAGTAGTTTCTCAGTCTGTCTTGTGCTGACATCACTGGCTGAGTACGTACGGAGGCCAGAATTGGATTGGCTCAGGGTCTTCAGGGTCAGGAATCCGAGGAGGGGCTGGCACAGGGTGAGGCCTTCTTACCTCCTCAATCCCAGCAGAAGGATAGACAGAGGGTGAACGGTCAGGGGCCGCTGCGGCTGAGCCCAGCCAGGACATGGACTCTCTCCCACACTCAGGCACTAGCCCATGCATAGGACAGGGACCTCATGTCTGCTTCTGACTTTGGGGTGTCGCTTCTCACAGCTCTTCAGGGAGATGAGCTCAAAATGTGGCACAAGTCTCAAAACAGGACTGAAATGATCTCCGGTCCCTTTCCTAACCACTATGGCGTGAAACCAGAAGTCAATAAGGAAAACTGGAATTCTCAGAAGTCGGCAGAAACTAACAAAGGTGCTTATGAGCAGTCCATGGTTTGAAGAAAGGAACAACAAGCAAAGGAGGAGCTGGGCGTGGTGGTGCACGCCTATAATCCCAGCACTTGGGAGGCTGAGGCAGGAGGATCAACGTGAGTTCGAGACCAGTCTGGGCTATAAAACTGAGCTCAAAGCCAGCCTGAATTGCATAGTGAAACCCTGTCTCAAAAAACAAACAAACAAACAAACAAACAAACAAACAAACCAAACAAACAAACAAAAAAAAAACCAAGCAAAGTAAAAGAAGTGTGTGTCATTACAAAAATACAGACACTGGTAAGGCTTATGGTAGGCAGGCAAAGTGCTTCCCAGAGGGAAAGTTATTAAAAAAAAAAAAAAAAAAAAACTGCATGGAGAAAAGCAAAGCTTTCAAATTAGTAACCAAACTTTACTCCTCAAGGAACTAGAAAAGCAAAGCTTGACGCTAATCTCGGGAAGGAAATAGTAAAGAGCAGAGAAGAAATGAACAAAATAGACATGGGAACGTAACAGAAAACAGTCAGGAAGGCCCTCTGTGGAGCTAGGCCAACAAACCTCCAGCTAGAGCAGTTAAGAAAGAAAGACTTGCCCATGAGCATAAGTGAAACCGAGAAACGAGAAACGAGAAGGGAGAGCGGCAGCCGAGCAGTCGCAAGCCAGTTTTCAAAAGATAAGCAAATCAAAACATCTTCAGCTGGCTAGAGACAAGACCACACAGACCAGAACTAAAACAGGAAAGACAGTAACCAATAATGCAGAAGTCATAAAAAGAATTGCACGCCGATAAGTTAGAGAGCCTAGAACATCTGGATGAATTCTTAGAACTGTAAAGACCAAGACTGAAACATTAAGAAACAGGAAATTTGAACCAATACATATTAAGGGAAGAGATTCAATCAGAAAAGACTACTAGGAAGTCTCCCATCAGAGTATAGGCAGGGACTGGCAGCTTCTCCGCCGAATCTATCAGGGTTTGAAGAACTGACCTGGTCCTTCTCAAACCCTTCCAGAACACTGAAGGGCAACATTGCCAAGTTTATCCTACGAGGCTTGCGTTCCCCCGATTGCGAAGTGAGACAAAAGCGCTACTGGGAAGTAAAGAACAGTAGGGATCAATATCGGCGATGAATGGACTTCGATGCAAAAATCCTCAAGAAAATACCAGCAAGCCACAGCTAAACGTGCGCCGGAAGGGCAGGCTGGAGCACCGGGCACCTCCAGGGCGGCACAGCCGCCTGCGTCCTGCTGGCGGGACCTTCCGGAAAGCTCGCCAGGCGGTCTTCCGTCCCAGACCCCTGGTGCGTTCCCACAACCCAGGCACAGAGCGCCTTGCTATCTCCACGGCTATCATGACGGACATTCCTGTTCGGAAAGGAATCCCGGCACGCAGGGCCCATGGAGGCTGCAGGCCCTTGGCCAGCCTTCTTCTGGTCAGTTTCTGCCCCGTCACGAGGACACACACATGTGCACACATACAAACATGCACACCCGCACAAATGAATATTTATACTGAGGAGGAGGAGGGGTGTGTGTGTGTGTGTGTGTGTGTGTGTGTGTGTGTGGTGACTTCAAAGCTCGAGCACCACGACTTGAAGGGATGGCTTTAGGGGCCTTGGAGAAACGTCTCATGGTGAGGGTCAGGTGTCTCTGGAAGCTGCCCTTCCCAACCCCCAGGGGAACCTGTCCAGTATGCAGACAGGCACCCAGGACAAAGGGTTCCTGTGATGCCCAGACCGCCCTGCCTTGTCCCCTCCCCCGGCCTTACTCACGGACAGGGTGGCTGCGTCCCCAGGTGACAGGGTCACTGCCTACACGTCTATCTCTTGGCGAAGGCGTGGGGTGACCATGGGGGTCCACTCAACGACTGTCCTGGGGAAACGGTCCCTGTGGGGCGAGGCCCACGACGAGGACAGAGTGGCAGGTGCCAGCCCTGGCCGCAGATGACCCTGCTGTCCCAGGGCAGTGTTCGCTCACGTCCCTGAGGGCAGGCGAGGGGTGTGTCCACAGCGCTCAGGACCCTCAGGACCCGCCGGGCACCGGCAGCCGCGGACCTGGGTCCCCTCCATCCCGCGCGGCGCCAACGCGCAGGGCAGGTCGCGCGAGGCCCCACGTGGGCGCCCGCCGAGCTCAGCTCCGTCCTCGCCCCCGAGGGCACGCGGCGTGCGCGGGCGGTGTGCGCGCGCCTCCTGCCGGCTTGGCCAGTGCGCGTGGAGAGGGCGAGGTGGGCCAAACTCTGGGCCTCGGAGGTGGTGCCGCAGGGCTTCCGGGAGGGCCGCTGTGGGGATCCTGGGGGTGGGGGAGATGGTCCTAGGCCCGTTTGCGGGTCGTGGGACTCCTGCTGCTAAAACACAAGGCAGCCTGCAGAGCTGAGACCTGGGCTGCTGAGGCCCCCAGTGGTGCAGTGGGCCCCGCAGGGGCTCCTGGGTAAGGGCACGTTGGGCCCTGACATTGACCCTTTGGATTTTATCGTTCCAGAAAGTTCCCCAGCCTCCTACAGAACCGAGCGGTCTCCTAGGAAACTTAGTGGGTGAGCACTGTGAACTAACCCTTCCCTAAGAACCATGGGTTGTCCATGGCTCAGTTTGGGACCTTGGGACAAAGGGCCAGATGGCTCATGGGCCACAGAAGTTTGTATCTAACATTTCTAGGCACCGGCGCAGGCATGACGACCCGGGCCTGGCTGCAGCCTGCCAGCTGCTTAGGTGTCCTGTATGAGAGAGAGAGAGAGAGAGAGAGAGAGAGAGAGAGAGAGAGAGAGAGAGAGACAGAGAGACAGAGAGACAGAGAGACAGAGAGACAGAGAGACAGACAGAGGGAGAGAGAGGCAGAGAGGGAGGGAGAGAGAGGCCCATGGATGATGTGTGCAGTGTCCAGTGTGGGGGCAGCTGGCGGTGCAGACGGAGGACCCCAGCAGGTTAACAAGGAAAGCATGATTGTCTTCAGCCTTTGTCTGAGGCGTCCCCCCCCCACGGCCGTCCTCCCTGCCCCCCCTTGATTATTACCGCAGCTTCCCTGGGAGCCTGCTGCCCCGGGGAGACAGTTTCTTGGGAGAAACAATTCTTAGCTGCAGACAACCAGGCCCAGACAGAGGAAGCTGCACTGGGCACCCTCCACATAGCAGTGCCACCAGCACCCTCTGTTCCAATTTTTATTTACAAGATAGAAAAAATAAAATATAAAACCCAGCAACATCGGGATAAACCTCACTAACATATACTTCCTGGAAAACATCTTGAACAAAACGATGATTTGCTTTTCATGTGCCTTTGAAGTGTCTCATCTGGGACTGAGGGCGAGAGGCTTCCTTAACACGGGAAAACAGAAGGTGCTCCTGGTGCCTTGAACCTGCGGACCTGCGGTAAGAGAGTCATTAGCACACTGGTCAGTGATACCTTCTGGAAAGTGCCCTGGTCCTAAGTCACCGGGTAGCCCCGCTCCCTCCGCCCAAGTTATCTGTGCTTCTGAGCTGGCAGGTGACAGTCACGCAGGGGCTCGGAGAAGGAGCACAGGCCCGCTAAGGTGCTGCCGCCGCTACTTACCAACATCTTCTTTTAGCTTGTTCTTTAATAGGAATACTGAAGTGGCCATTTGGGAGGGAGCAGGGTGGATGTGCTCACCATTGAGATTTTACCCCAGGAAAGATACCCATCTGCTTTGTACTGCCTGCCTGCCTGCCTGCCTGCCTCCCTCCCCCTCGCTCCCTCCTTCTTTTCTTCCTCCCTC